>JAJGRW010000697.1:531401-586702 GCA_025461045.1 Carex parvula
CTCTCCTCATCAGTTGTGATTTGCAACATAGTAACATTATGAACTAGGGACACATAGTTAAGGTCTAACAGATGGTGATTGTTTACATCTTGACAACTTATATTAGTGACTGCAGAGCAGCCAAGCTCCACTCCCTGGTTATTAACCGGCTTGAAATAATTTCCTGAGGTACTTGCGGGGGCAGGTGCATTGTCCATTAGCGCAAATTCCATAGGGCCCACAGACTGTTGGGTAATCACATTTATCCATTTTGAACAAATCAGCCACCATTTTCCATCCTGAATATTCACCATAGTAATAGTCATAAAGTCTTAAATGTCCATCAGACTCTAATCTCATATACCTGTATTGATTTAGTAGGTGGAAATTCAAAAATAATTGTGCGCATACTAGTATTTGATAATGTGGAGAACATAGTTAGGTTGCTATCCATAAACTTTATAAAAGTAGACGTGCCACCGTTTTATTTGATTTGTCATTGTAATGTGTTCCATTTGATGTGGGATAGTAGTAGTACACCTGCGGGGGATTCGAATTGACAAATCCATACAAACCATCCGCAAGGGGTGTTAGATAAAACTGGCTTTCAGCCAAATTGGTGCTAGAGGAATTGGCAATGATTCTCATGCCTCCTACCAGCGTTTGCCCCATTAGTAGAGAATCAGTTGGGTGGTCAAAGATTGCCAATTGTGAAATTATTTATATCAAAGAGCACCAGATTACCAGCTTCTGTGATTTTAATACCGGCGACGGATCGATTCACCCCGCTAGTGGACCAAACTAGGCTACCATCACTGTCACGAAGGGTTAGACCATCTTGAGATGTCAGTTGAAGTGTGGCCATTTTCACTGACAGGGCGAGCTTGATTTGCTGACCATATGACTTGTGGAGGGATGTCTTTTTTTTAGGGTAAATCCGCAATGACAATTTGAACGGATATTGTATGGTTGCCCTGGATTAAAACCAGCGTTATATACATACACGATGTATATGGAGAGAAAAAAACTCTTACAGGGTTTTGGGAAGCAGTAAAACCCAGTAGCAAATGACAACCCGTAATCTTCGTTTCGTCGTCGGAGGAGGTAACGGACATTTTCACCACCATCGAAATCAAAGGTGTTTGGGAGAGATGGTGAATTGGTCCATGATGTAGGAGCGCTTGCAGTGGGATAATTATCTGCAGGTTGTGGATTAACAGTGGAAGAGAAGCACAGGAGTACTGCAACGAAGGCGAGGCAACAAGTAAAGCCATTTGAGGTAGCATTGGTACTTCTGTAGGGGTACAATTATCAGAGCGTAACACGAGCAATTATATGACTGGAATCAGAAAGTATAAATGCTAATGGGAGAAGATGGACAAATATAACTCTCTCTGTCCTACCACAAGATGTTGTTTCCACTCTCTTTAACCTTGTGCTTCGGTCCTTCTAAAGATCAAATTTAATAACAAGAACACCTCTCACAGCCTCGCTCACCTAAGTGGTAGTAATTACTTCAAATTTGTACTGGTCTAGCATTTAATGCTATAGACCAGCATCAGTCAACATAGGTGTTGATGGGTCCGAGAATATTGGGGGTGAGCACTGAGCACTGAGCAGTGGCCGATAAGATCCTATGTGAGCACTGAGCACTGAGCAACGTATTTCAACATGGCACTTCTAAACCGTCCAAATCAGGCTCTTAGTGATTGTTTCAATCCATACAGTGCTTTTTTTAGTTTACACACCAACCCTTTGTTTCCCATCCCTTCATATCCAGGGGGAGGATCCATGTAAATCTCTTCTTCGAGATCTCCATATAGGAAAGTATTTTTTACGTCAAATTGGTGGAGAGGCCAATCTAGGTTAGCTGCAAAAGATAGTAAAACTCGAATAGTATTTAGTTTTGCTACTGGGGAGAAGGTTTCTTGAAAATCTATGCTATATGTCTGAGTGTACCCTTTCGCAACTAGTCTCGCTTTATACCTCTCTATCTTACCATCAGCACCATATTGCACTGAGAATACCCACTTACATTCGACAGTTTTTTTTTCCTTTTTCTAATTCAACCATTTCCCAAGTATATATCATTCCTTTTTAAGGCTTCCATTTCTAGTTCCATGGCTTTCACCCATCTTTTGTCTTTACGGGCCTCATTTACATTTGTTGGAATTTCAATGGATAACATTTTGTTTGTGAAATTCTTGATTTTTTTCTGGTAACCGTTCGATTGTCACACATTTGGCAATTGAGTATTGTACTTCTTTACTTGTTCAATCCTCTGGAACATACCGTTTTGGTGGCTTCCCACGGTTATTTCTTTGGGGCAAAATAAATTCAGAGTCTAGGGAACTTATCTCAGGATATTCCTCAGGAGTAATTGGGTCTTGGGGTACGTCTTTTGGCTGTATCACTCTGTCCCGGAGTTCTTCATTTAGATCTATCCACACCCTCAATTCGGGTTGAGATGAAGGTTCACGATTATTGACCCGGTTAGGGTCCTCACTTTTCCTGTCTTCTACACCCAGAACTGGACTAGATTCGTCCCTGTTTTCAGCCTGAACTGGGCTGTTTTCGCCCATGATTTCTGCTCTGTTTTCAGCCCGAACTGGGCTGTTTTCGCCCCTGTTTTCTGCCCTGTTTTTGCCCCTGTTTTAACCCGAACTGGGCTGTTTTCGCCCCTGTTTTCAGCATTTCCAGCAGCCCAAACAGTGCTGGAATTTGCGCTGCTTTCAGCAGCTCTGTTTTCTGTAATTTCAGGATATTGTGCAACTTGTAACCACGACCACGGTTCCTTTTGTACTCTCCCCCTAAGAAGGATACCGAGGTTCTTGAAAATATCTTTCGGTTTCAACAAATGTTACATCCATGGTTACAAACATTCTTTTAGTAATCAGATTGTAACATCTGTATCCCTTTTGATGCATCCCATATCCTACAAAACACACCTCATGGCACACGGTTCAATTTTGGTTCGTTGGTTCTTTGGTATGTGAACATATACGACGCATCCAAAGATTTTTGGAGGAAGATTAAGGATTGAAGGGATAGTCACGAAGGTGGACAGCTTTTTTAGTGGAGTTTCAAAGTTTATTATTTTGGAGGGCATTCTATTAATTAGGTAGATGGCAGTTGTTATAGCACAATCCCAATAAACTTTTGGCATATTATACTCAAATAATAAGGATCTAGCAATCTCAAGTACGTGTCTATTTTTCCCTTCCGCAACCCCATTTTGTTGCGGAGTTCTCACACATGAAGTCTCATGAATAATCCCTTTACACGTGAAGAAATGCTTTAAGTTGTTATTAATAAATTCTCCACCATTATCGCTTCTTAAATACTTAATTCCCTTGCCAAACTGTTTTTACCATATTATAAAATCTCTTAAAGATATTGGCCACCTCATCTTTTCCTTTCATCAAATAAATTCTAGTCATGCAAGTACAATCATCAATAAACAAAACAAACCATTTATAACCGAGGATTGAGTTTATCAGGGACGACCCCCACACATCAGAATGAACTAAGTCAAATAAAGAATTATTATGACTAGAACTAATAGGGTATGGCACACGATGACTTTTAGCCTTAATACAAGCTTCACATTCACGCATAGATATATCTAAATCTGAAAAGAAATTTGGCACAAGTTTTCTCATATACCCAAACGACGGGTGTCCCAACCTTCTATGCCATCTCCACATTTTTTCTTCACAGTTTGTAGGAAT
The DNA here is from genome assembly GCA_025461045.1 of Carex parvula. Lineage (NCBI taxonomy): Eukaryota > Viridiplantae > Streptophyta > Magnoliopsida > Poales > Cyperaceae > Carex > Carex parvula. Next base: position 535,112 of record JAJGRW010000697.1, read on the forward strand.
GCTCTTTGTTAGATTCACACTCCCATCCTTCCAATCATCCAAGTGATACAACCTTCCTCTTTTAGTACCACGCCCAATTATCTCATTTGTCAGAATATCCTGAAAAATGCAAAAATGTGGATACATAAATACTACACAATTTAGATCTTCAGCCAGTTGTCCCATAGTGATCAGTTTAGTAGATAGAGAGGGAACCACGAGAGTATTGGATAATGTTAGAGATGGAGAGACATTCACATCTCCCACACCTGTAACAATGCATTTGCCTCCATTTGTATTAAAAATTGTATCCCTTCTCGGTTTTCCCTTTCCTACTACATCTAGGTCAGAAAATGTCATATGGTCCGTGGCCCCCGAGACTATTACCCAAGTACTAGATTTATGCTTATGAAAATCATACGACATAATTGCCATACCTGCTGGTTCGGTTTTCACATCTGACTCACCTGATGGAAATACACAGTAATTTTCAGAAACGGCTACAGCAGCCCTTGCTTTTCCTGATTCTTGACTCTTCTTCTTTAGCTCTTTCCACCATTCCGGATAGCCGTGAAGCTTAAAACAAGTGTCTTTTGTATGTTTGGAATTTCCACAATGAGTACACCCAATACCCATGGCAGGTTGAGGCTGGTTTCGGGTCCCATTTAAACTAAACTTAGTGCTGGAATTCAGATGTAAGCGCTGGAATTGTTTACCTCATGTGGTGTAGAAATTTTCGAGATCATTGCTATAGAATCCGGCACAATTTGACCCTTACCCAACATCACGGATTGCTTCACATCTTCTCGCCGTACTCGAGCATAGGCTTGCTCTACCATCGGCACGGGAGTCATTTGAAGCACATCCGCCCGCACCCCATCGAGTCTGTCGTCAAGTCCATCGCGAGAAAGGTGTAGACACGGTCCTCCTGCACCACCTGATTGTATTTTTTCGATGTCCTCCTTGCACTTCATTGGATTTGGCCATCGAAAATCTATCTCCCGCCACAAAGCTTGCAATGAATTGTAGTATTCTTCAACTTGCCCACCCGATTGTTTCAGCCGAGATACTCTTTTCTTCAAGTCGTAAACTTGTGATGCATCACTGCCATAAAAATATGTGGTAGCAATCGCGTCCCACACTTCTTTTGCTGTTGGAAAACGAATAAAATTTCCGATTAGATTCGGTGCTAGAGAATTCATAATGCAACCTTTCTCAATCGAATCATCGATCTTCCACTTGTGGTGTGTCGGATTGCCTTCATGTGGTTGTGACCGATCGCCATTTAAGTGCCCCAACTTGTCTTTACTAAATACAAACATCTCTACTACTTGTGACCACAACCCGAAATTAGTTCCATCGAGTTTGATCGCGATCGGTGCAGCAACCCCTTCAAATTGTGGAGTTGATACTGCCATTTGATTCTTGGCTGTGAGGAGTTGTGCCAGTTTCTCAAGGAGTGCATCGGTCCCACTTTGATCTGCTGATCCTGCCACGCCATCGTCAGCTCCAGATCCTGCCACGACTTCATCAGCTTCAGACATGACAGTACTCTGTTTGATCCGCTGGTATAATCACCGCTCTGATACCATGTAAAAATATCGTAAAAAACACCAGACTCCCCAAACCTCCCTCCCTTTCTTTATTGATTATCTTAATTTTTCTGATACAATGTTCTCTTCAAGAGCAGTGACTAATATACAGGGCAATAGCTTGTAAAAAACAGAAAGAAAGCTAATTGAGATTATTTCCTAATTTTTCTCATATGCGAGATAGAAAGAAATATTAGAAAAAAAAAAAAAAATCTTCAACAAAATAAAATCTTTCCTAATCTTGTGATTCATGGCCAGTTGTTGTTTCCCAATTCTGCACACGCCAACATCAAAAGCATTACACAGCAGTAATCAAGGCTCAAAATATCAACTGTATTATTCGCAACTAAGACTATTTGCGTTTTCAATTAAGGTTCCATTTTTAGAGATGACCAGATTACTGAATCATGACTGGATTATTGAATGACTAGATTGCAAAAAGTCTGAATCACTGGATTACTGAATAACTGAATGGGCTTTGTGTCTTTTTTTCCAAAAAAGGAAACAGCTATATACCAGTATAAACATGAAAATGGCGATTTTCTGGCTGGAAATAACAGCACCCAAGATTTTTTTTTTTCTAAACAATAATGTTGAAATTGGCAGCATCAACTTCAATAGCTCAGTAAAAATTTAGACGGAAGGCCCAAGTTCAATTCCTTACTAGAATATTCAAGAAATTACCAAACTAGGCGGTGATGAAGAAAAAACTAGAATTTTCTATAGAAGACTAAAATATTTACATGAGTATCTTACTTGTAATTTGTAATTTCTAGATTAATCCAAACCGACATTAATCCAAACTGACATTTGTAATTAAAAAGTGAGGCGTGAGAGTGAGAATATGTCAAAGCTTTGTACTTGAACTACTCTCTTAAATAAAGGAAATTATTATATAAACTCCTCTCTCTTATACCATCCACAATCCAAGTTACATTTCCAACAAATAAAACAAATTGACAGAACAATAGATTAACCTTCAAACATAAATGCATAAAATCACCCATACATAACAATAATTATATCTTCAAACATACACGCATAAAATCACCTATACATTACAATAGTAATACCTTCAAACATACAAGCATTAATAACCCATACATTACAATAGCTATACCTTCAAACATACACGCATAAAATCACCCATGCATTACAATAGTATTACTTTCAAATATACATGCATAAAATAGAAAACAATCTTATAATTAAATACTAAGTACTGAAACACACTTCCCACCAATGCAGTTCAAAGATTGCTCCAAGAACTCTTTCAGCTTGGAGTCTGAATGCATAGAACAAAGGATCATGGAATTTCATCGAGGACCTGACAACACTGAAGTTGGAAGGGGAGCTGACTCATCAACTATGCCAGGTATACTCGCAATCATTGGAATTGAAGAAACAAAATTATAATCCAATGCTGTTTCAACCTCCATCGCTCCCTCTAAAACCTTAACCACTATCAACATTGAAGGCCTTTGGGTACTATCCCATTGCAAGCACCACATTGCAAGCTTCATCACATTCACAATTTCCTTTTTGTATAATTCGGCATCACCAAGATTTTTGTCAATCAAATCTGATAATCCATTGCTCTTAGATTTTTCTTCTAACAATTTAATCAGATGGCGATTCTCTTCGGACTGGGAATCATCAAGGTTTCTTCTTCCAGATAGAATCTCCATTACCACCACACCAAAACTATAAACATCAACCTTCTCAGTGACCATTGCTGTCAACCATTCAGGTGCTAAATATCCAGGTGTGCCCCGCATTTTAGTCATTACTCTGCTAATGTCCCTATTGATAAGCTTAGATAATCCAAAGTCAGAAACTTTAGCGTTAAAATTTTCATCTAAAAGAATATTTTCCGGCTTGATATCAAAATGCACAATTTTTTGCCTGCAATCCTCGTGAAGATAACATAAACCCTTGGCTATGTCGGTTATAATTTTGTACCTGCTGGGCCAATCCAAAGGAACTCTCCCATCTTTGCAGTAGATCCACTGATCTAATGACCCGTTACACATGTACTCATAAACTAAAAGCCTATTCAACTTGTCAGCACAGAAACCGATCATCCTCACCAGATTGATGTGATGGATACTACCAATAGTCTCGACCTCCGCCAAGAAATCCTTCTTTCCATGTCCGATGCTATCCAAACGCTTCACTGCTATTCTCTCATCATCCCACCTTCCTTCAAACACAGTGCCGAATCCACCTTTTCCGAGTTCTTTTACAAAGTTTTCAGTGGCCGCTCGTAGCTCTTCAAAAGTGAATCTGGTAGGCATCCCTGGTAATTTTTCGAAAATATCCTCATCTTGCTCTTCTGCACGTCTTCTCAAACACACTATATAAATACTAATTATTAAGGTGAGCATAAATAGGAGAGCTCCAAATGTGGAACCCAGTATTGCTCCTAGCCCAACTTTGGAACTAGAATGTTGTGGGAGGGAAGCTTGCACCTTAATATATGCAGAAGAATATGTATCTGGTTGATTTTTAAAGGAAAAAACCTCTTGTAGTGTTAGACACTTGCCATCTGATGAGTTCCCATTAGAAAACTGAAACAAAGCAGCTTTACATTTGCAATCTCCAAGACATGCCCTTTTACATGTCTCCTCATCGGTTGCTTTGCCTTTAATTGCAACATTGTCAAAATCGTGATTGAAATAGGATACATTGTTAAGGTCTAACAGAAGGTGATTGTTTACATCTTGACAAGTTATATTAGTAATTGCCGAGCAGCCAAGCTCTGGTTGCTGGTTATCAACCGACTGAAAATACTTTCCCAAGGTTCCAGTGGGGCAGAAGCATTGTCCATTATTGCAAATTCCATAGTGCCCACAAACTGTTGGGTAATCACAGTAATCCATGTTGAACAAATCACCCACCATTTTCCATTGCAATTCATTATAATCATAAAGTCTTAGGTGTCCATCAGACTCTAATCTCATGTATTGAATTGATTTAGCAGGCGGAAGCTCAAAAAGAATTGTACTGAAATCAGTATCTGAAATCGATAGAGTTAGGTTACCATCCATGAACTTTACAAAACGAATTCCATCTGGACCAGAATTGTCATTTATGCTATAGTACACCAGCGAGGCATTCGAATTGACAAATCCATACAAACCATCAGCAAGGAGGGTTAGATAAAGCGGGCTTGCATCCAATTCGGTGCTAGAGGAATTGGCAGTGATATTCATGCCTACTGCCAACGTTTGCCCCATTACTAGACAATCAGTTGGGTGGTCAAAAGATTGCCAGATTGTTGAATTATTTATATCAAAGAGCACCAGATTACCAGCTGCCGTGATGTTAATACCGGCCACGGATCGTTTCAACCCGCTAGTGGACCAAACAAGGCTACCATCACTGTCACGGAGGGTTAGACCATCTTGAGATGTCAGTTGAAGTGTGGCATTTTCACTGACAGGGCGGGCTCGATTTGCTGACCAGATGACTTGTGGAGGGTTGTGCAACCCATAAAAATAATCAATAGCATATATGGAGAGAAAAAAACTCTTACAGGGTGGGAAGCAATAGAACCCAGTAGAAAATGACATCCCATGAGTTGCGTTTAGCCGGAGGAGGAGGGAACGTACAATTTCTCCACCAGCGAAAATAATGTTGTGTGGGAGAGATGGTGAGTTGGTCCATGTTGCCGGAGCTCTTGCAGTGGGATAGTTATAAAGTTGTGGATTAACAGAGATTGAGAAGCATAGGAGAATTGCAACGAAGGCAAGGAAAGGAGTCGAAGCCAATTGGAGTAGCATATTTGGTTTGGTTCTGTAGCAATAGAAATGGTATTGCCCATATCCAATTCCACAACCTCTATTGCTATTTTGGACCGTTCAAGAATTATGCCTTTTGGACCGTTCAATTCCACAACCTTATAATTCCCCTTTTGGACCGTTCTATTGCTATTTTTATTATTATATTTTTGAAGGTTGGTGGGATCCGTATCCTCTCAGGTACCTGACTCAAGCAAATTGAAACGGACGGCCCAGATTAATTCTATCTAGGCCAAACTCAATCTGGTACCTATGGAGATTGTCGGAGGTCTGTTTTGAGATTCGTGCCATGTTAAAAGAACCGTCCGATCATAATTTGCTTGAGTCACGTAACCTGAGGTGATGTGCATTCAGGTTGGTGTGCCTATCTCCATTGTTATTACTGAGCCAATTATAAGTCGATTGACTCATTAATCAAGATTTCCCTGTATAGCTTTCTTCCAATTCTCTTTTTTATAATATTTAGTGACAATTTTATTTCGCAAAAAAATTAAAATATAAAGGATGCACAACAAATCAAAATTTAACTGGTGCTTCTGATTCTCAATTAACTAACATAAAAGCATATTATTAGTTGGTTAAGAAACGTTTACGTAATAAAAGTTGACCTTTAATTTACTGTAGTGCAACAAATATTAACTTCTCGTTCTTAATTTAATTTAATTTAATAAAGCTTAATTCTAGTTTCGTATTCTTGTTTCCTACCTATTTGTTTTTTTTTTACTTGTATATTTTTTTTCTCTGAAAATATATCAGAACACTACAGTTGAAAAGCAAGAATAATTGAAGTATTCGCTACTGTTGTTTTTAATTATTTTATCAGAATAAATGGAAGAAATATTCGCTACTGTTGTTTTTGAATGAGAATGTAGAATTTAAAGAAATTAATTAATTCAAAAAATTATAAGCAAATTGCGATCTCTCCGAAATTCTACATTAGGGTTAATTTCAAGATTTTATTTTTCTTGTTTGATGAAAACTTAGTTGAGGTAGAAAACAGAGACTAGTAGTTTAAACAGAGACTATCAACAGTCGGTGTTGCCTTGCAAATATTCCTTGAATAATTTGGATTATATTAAAATGTCAATGTTGCCTTGCAAAGAGGTCATGAGGATGTCACTATAATGGAATGTTTTTCAATGTCAAATGTCATGTCATAGAGCACAATATTAAATGCTGTTGAAATTAATTTAATTAGTACTACTATGCATGAATAATGCATGCATATTTGATATACAATTCTTGTTGATAATTCTTTGCAAATAAATGCAACTTCAAATTGGTTGATTGATATTATTAATTATTATAGCAAATTCGGACAAATATGTTCATAACAATTGTATGTATATTCTTAACAAATGTATAGCAGTACATGTTCTGGGATAATTTTTCACGTAAAATGTCACGAATTAGCTGTTCAATTTTAATTTTATTAAACCTTCATTTTTTACCCAACAAGGTGATTACTCATCTATCCATCTCAAATATAAGAAATAAAACATGTTCAAGCAGTTTTTTCCGCTGAAATCTCATTTCCTTAGTTCTAAAAAAATGTTTATTTTGTTTAGGTCGTATGTGATAGAGTATTACTAATTAACAACATAAAATTCAACAATTATTTTTTTTTTTTAAATTTACCTAAAGTTGGGTAGATCATGATTTTTTCACTTGGATACACAGCACACACACCTATTTAATTATTGTTCATTAATTACGCTAAATTACAACAATATACTCTAAATTCTAACACCTAAACCTTAAATCTTAAACCCTAAAATAAATAAATTAAAAATTAAATTAGATAAAAAAAAATTACCTCAAATAAGAGAGAATCGGTTGAGAGATGAGAGAATTGTGAGAGGAGAGAGAGAAAAAGGGGTATATATAGGGTTTTTTTCGGGTTTAAAAAAAAAAGAAAAAAGAGTAAGCCGGCCAGAAAATGGCCTGCTTAGGGGGGGGAGTAAGTCGGCCATTTTCTGGCCGACTTGGGTATTTTTCGATATTGGGTCGAATTCTGGACATAATTAATAATTTGTATTAAACTTTGGATATTAATAAAAATGTCGGAAGCTCAACCCAACAAAGTATAAGAGGAGATAAAACTCAACTCAATATATAAAATTTGTATTAATTCATAGGCTGCCTTATAATTTCAGTTTTGGCTTTTTTTATAGCCTTACAATACTATTCACAAGTCACAAAGACATTAACACTTCTCCAACTACTTTTCCCACTTCCAAAATACTCTTAATGACTATCTAGAGAAACTCAAAAGACTGCCTAAAAACCCACAAATAAATATAATTCAAACACACTTTTGGCCCTACTAAAACACACTCAAAACTCCCAACTAACTAATTAATAACAAGCCGACTCAAAACAAATCAATTCTCTTGGCACATGATATGTCGTGGACAAATGTATCAGATAAACATTGTAGAGCTTGTTGTCAGCTTTTCACATAATTTTGGATGACCTTAATCGGAGTTCGTATGAAAAATTCTACTTTTATGACAAAATTGTCCTTGTGTCTTTTTTGATGCTATGCATGTAATTTCTGTTGGACATTATAGATGTATGTATTTCATTTATTTTTTGTTATATAAAGGATGTTTCATATATGCTTATAATTATGATATAATTGTTGTGATGTATGCTTATAATTGTCATATTTAATAACAAGAACCATGCACCTCCCACAGCCTCGCTCACTCAAGTGGTAATTCCTTCAAATTTGTTCTGGTCTAGCATTTAAATTGGGGGTGAGCACTAAGCAGTGGATATAAATCTGCTGTTATTTCAAAGGGATCACAGGACGCTATTATTCTTATCACAACTATTTAAAGTTTTTCATGCACGAATCTCAAGGAATAAAATTTTTTGTGCCCTAATCTCGACAAAGGTCAACGGCTGAAATCGGAATAATAGGGTCTTGTTATCTCTTTGGAATAATAGCAGATTTATTTACCTAAGCAGTGGCCAACAAGAGGTGGTTCAGAGCTCAATCAATCAATCATTATGTCATTAGGTCTATGGTTAAGGGTTCTAGACTTTTAGGATTACATTGTTAGCAGTAATCAATAAAAAAATTAAGATTCATATTTATTCATGGTTAAAATTAAAATATTTCTTTGTGTGTTATTAGAAAAAATAAAAATGTTTTGAATGTGCGTTATTGATTCTGGTTCAAGAGTCACTTTTAGGTAAATACAGAAATATTTGGATTCTTCTATTTTTGGAAAAAAAAAAAGTGTCAGAAATTTTATTCAAACAAAATTTTTGTTAGAGATTTTTTTTGTTTTTCCGAAAATAAAAAAATCACATTATTTTCTGTATTTACCTAGAAGTAATTTTTGAACTGGGATCAATAACTCAGATTTAAAACATTTTAATTATTTTCCAATAACACACAAAGAAATATTTTAATTTTTCTTACAGCTGTAAAAAATTCAGCCTGAATAATGTTGATCCGAGTTATTTGTCGCAGCCTTTTTAATAAATCAAATTATATAGTATTCCATCTATTTTCAAAGAAATATATAAAATATTAGTAATATTTCAATACAAAAACAAATAAATTATAAACATTTCTATTTAATTAAAAAAAAATTAGAACTGCAAAAAACATTTGCGGTTTTGAAATTCCAAAACCAAAGCCACAATTTTTTTTTGTGGTTTTGGAACACCAAAACCGCAAATTTGTTTTGCGGTTTGGACAGATTTCGAAATTCCTCTGCATGGGGTGTAGATTTTGAAATTTAATATTTTTTTTGGATATTAATAAAAATTTCGGGTGTGTGACACTCTGTAATTTTCATAATATTCTGAATATTCGTTTGGATCGATTAACAATATTAAAAACTTTTAATATTTATTATAAAGCTTTAATTATTATTTATAATTTAAAATCTTAAAAAGAATTAAAAACTCAAAAGAAAAGACAAAAAAAAGTGGATGCTGACATGCAACGTAAAATAAATCCTAAAATATTGATTGTTTGAGCTGTAAACCACCTCTTGTTGGCCACGAACTCCTATGTTGACTGATCCTGGTCTATAGCATTAAATGCTAGACCAGTACAAATTTGAAGGAATTACCACTTCAGTGAGCGAGGCTGTGGGAGGTGGTACTTGTTATTAATTTTGATCCTTAAAAGGACCGAAGCACAAGTGTTAAAAATTGAAGAGTAAAGTGTGGAGACAACATCTGGTGGTTGTTCATATTATATATATCATCTCCCACTAGCATTTCAACTTTCTCATTCCATGCCTACCGCGCTTTTTCTTAAAAAAATAAAACTTTCTCAATTCAGTCAAAGGCGACGACCGACTTTGACATGGAACACCGTGGTCTGCTGGAAGAGAGAGTTGTGAGAGGTAGAAGGACCGAAGCATAAGTGTTAAAAATTGAAGGGAATATAATGCTTTTAAAAAGAGAGTAGAGACAACATCTCGTGGTAGTAGGACAGATCCATTTTCTCTTACTAGCATTTAAACTTTCTCATTCCAGTCAAAGACGACGAGCGACGTTTACCTAGCATTACTAAGCAGGACTGCTAGCTTGAGCACCGTGGTCAAAGCTAAGTGACAAGAAAATCATGGTTTGGAAACTCGGCCGATTCCGAGTCAACTCGGTATCGGTCGTGTCCGATCCGAGTTTCACCCGAGTCTCGCGCCCATGCGAGTTTTTCAACAAAACTCAGTTGAACAGTGTTTGACTCGGCCGAGTTATCCTATTTTCAGGCCGAGTTTTCCCGAGTTTTCGCAGTTGGACAAATTTTGTACAGAAAACTGCTAAAATTGAAGCTGAATCGAAATAATCAATCAAATTTCTACTTAGTATCTTGCTTTTAGAGCAAAATTACACCGTTTTGGTAGTTCAATTGAACCAATTTTGCATTTGCTTAGTTAATTGAAGGGATTTGGGGCAGACAAATAGATGCGACAAGCGACTTAGAAAGAAAGAAAGGAGAAGAAGCTTAAAGCATTATAAAATTTTGAATAGACATGGTGTAGGAGTGGTTTATTGTTTTGCTTTGAAAATATAACTTGATTCTTTGTGAACTATGTCCATTTAAGTTATCAAGTAGACAAGGGTGACCTGTGCTGCACATAATATTACACCACACAAAATATTACTGGTTTCTTTGTTTGACTAAGAACAATTCCCAAACGAATTTTTAATTAGTATATCGATCGATTTTATGATTATACAAGTAAATAATTTAGTATCTCCGAAATATTTTATATTATTCTTATCATCATTTATATCTATTTCAATAATTCTAAGATTTAATTTATGCACTATACTTTGTTTTTTTTAATACATCATCAATTAAAATAATTTATTTTTTACATTACTCTTGTTTTAACATAATTTTTTGACAAATTAAATTTTTACCAACTTTTTTCCTATTTTTTATACAAATTAAGATTCAGACAAAAATATTCAAGTTCCGATCCGATTCAGCCGATTCCGACCGATTTATCCGATTCCGATTTCACGACCAAGTGACCGATTCCGATTCCGATTCCAATTCCGATTTTCAAAACCACGAAGAAAATCTCCATTTCTTGCTTGATGTTCCTCTCTTGTATCCAAACAAGATTTAATATAATATATAGTTGCTCCTTGTTACGCACTGAATCATGGACCAACTCATCAGTCAGCATCTCTCCCACACACCTTACTTTTGAATTCATTTCTCTAAAATTCTACATTCTCAGTAAAAAAAAAAACAACAGTACCGTATTTATCTTTCATTTATTCTGATAAAATAAAAAACAAAATCAAACAACCTCAATTCATATATAATTGAGAGCCACTTCAATTATCCTTCCTTCTGTTGACTGTACATAGTGCCTTGATATCTTTTCGGAGGAAAATATGTGTCTACAAAAACGAATATATACGAAACAAGAATAAGTAATTAAAATTAGGCTTCCTTCAATAAATCAAATTAAAAATGAGAAGTCAATTAACGGTCAACTTCTATTAAGTAAGGATTTCTTAACTTCTATCAAGTTAGATAACTGAGAATCAGAAGCAGCAGTTAAATTTTGATTTGTTGTGTCATCCTTTATATTTTGATTTTTTTTTTTTTTTGTCATGGGATAAGAAAAGAGAATTGCAGAAGGCAATGGAAATCTTGATTTGCTTCATGTTCGGCTTTGTATACAAACAAGAAGTGCAACTTCCTTGCAATTCATACAATCAATCAATTGGCTCATTAATAGCAATAGAGACAGCCACCAACCTTCAAAAAAATTAAATAAATAAGTAAATAGCAATGAAGATGGTATCTCAATCGGATGATTAAGAAGGGCAATTTTAATTCCTTAATTACAATTATAAGGTTGTAAGGAAGCCAACTGCTACCTCTATCCAATTGAGTTGATTCTTGTGAACTTAGGTAACTGTACATACTCTATGCAATCGACTCATGACACCTGTATAGAAGACAGTTAAAAGAAGGGCAAGAAGTCTGTCATAAAAATAAAAAAAAGGAGAACATATCTGATATCTGAGTTGAACAATAATAGGAAAAATTTGTCATAAAAATATAAAAGGTAGACCTGTCTGAGTTGAATAGTTGAAGGGAAATTTTGTCATAACATAATTATATAAGCATACATCACAATAAGTATATCACAATTATAGGCATACATCCTTTATATAACAGAAAATAAATGAAAAAACATACATCTATAATTTCCTCGAGAAATTACATGCATAACATCAAAAAGGACATAAGGGCAATTTTGTCATAAAAATAGAATATTACAAGAACATTTAGAACAATTATACAAGAACTAAATCAGCACACCTTTAAGTGCAATATCAGCACACAGCACACAGCAAAAATATTAGCTCTGCTCACCAAGGCCTTGCCATGTGCAGCTTATGAAAAAACAAGAGCAAAGAATATTATCTCAAAATTTTCTGTTTCTATCTGGTATCAGCGTCATTGCAAATTAGTGATCTGCACTGATTTTGGATGAGCCTAACACATGCTAGCTTCACTCTATAGTCTATATAACTAAATACTGTTGTTTTCCTATGTCGCATAGGCTGTTTAAAGTAGTTGTGTATTTGTTTGTAATTTGTTAATAAGTGTAGCTCTTATCCATTTGTTGAACAAATTTGGTTATGAATTTCGTTCTGTTGAAATTTTGAACTAATAATATTTTTGTTAGTAGAACTAGGATGTTCTTAAGTTGACGAAGGTCTTTATGTGCTTAATTTCAAAATCTATCGGATTGACTTCAAATAAAAAATTCAAACCGTTGAAACCGATCTATGCACAAGCGGTGCATTTATATCAAATTTTAACCCTGATCAGTTATTAACTTGTACAAATCAATCATACTATTACATTATGTTTAAAAATAAGTGAATTGTTGAATGTTGATAGTAATATTCAACATCACCAATACCAATAGCAATAATTGGTAATTAATCTAGATGGTAACATAAATATACATGTAATTTTTAATGATGCTGTGATTTACTGATGACCCCATTGTATAGCAAAATTTCTATCGACAATATATATAATCTATATTATCAAATAAGCATCATACTATTAATCATACATAAACAAAATTTACAGTTAATGAACTCATGATCTACCCAACTTTAGGTCAATTTCTATTTTTTTTTTAATGTTGTTGAATTTATGTTGTTCAATCAGTAATACGTACTCTATCAGATACATAAACAAAATAAACATTTTTTAGAACTAAAAAAATGAGAATTCAGGGGAAAAAACTGCTTGACAAATTTTCTTTCATATTTTTGAGATTGATATGTGTAATCTTGTTGGGTAAAAATGAAGGTTTAATAAATTAAAATTGAACTGCCAATTTGTGACATTTTTCGTGATAATTTATCCCAGAACATGTAGTATTACTGATTTAGAATATACATAACATTGATTTAAAAAAAAATATAATATATATAACATTGTTAATAACATATTTGTCCGAAGTTGCTATAATACCTAACAATATCAATCAACCAATTTGAAGTTGCATTTATTAGCAAAGAATTATCAAGAATAATTGTATTTGTCAAATATACATGCATAATGCATGCATAGTAGTACCAATGAAATTAATTTCAACAGCATTTAAAATTGTGCTCTATGACATGACATTTGACATTGAAAAACAGTCCATTACAGTGACATCCTCATTACCTCTTTGCAAGGCAACCGCGGCTGTTTAATATAAACCAAATTATTCAAGGAAATATTTGCAAGGCATCAACGACTGTTGATAGTCTCTGTTTAAACTACTAGTCTCATTTAAACTACTAGTCTCTGTTTTCTACATCAACTAAGTTTTTTTTTCAAACAATAACAATTCATAATTTAGACCCACATCAATTATTCACAAGAATACGTAATTAACTAAAATTAAGCATTATTCAATTCAATTCAATTAAGAATGAGAATTCAATATTTGTTACTCTACAGTCAATTAAAGGTCAACTTTTATTAAGTAAAATTTTCTTAACTAATTAATAATATGCTTATATGTTAGTTAATTTCGAATCAGAAGAACCACTTAAATTTTGATTTGTCATGTCATCCTTTTATATATTTATTAATTTTTAATGAAAATTTTCACCGGATGATTAAGAAAAGAGAATTGGAGAAGGCTGTATTTGGAAATATTAAGATTTGCTTGATGTTTTGCTTAGTATCCGAACAAGAAGGGCAATTTCCTTATAATTCATGTAATCAATCAATCGGATGATTAATGAGTCTATTAATTATTGCTATCGACTTCATTGAACGGTCCAATTGGGCAATTATAAGGTTGTGGGATTGAATGGTCCAAAAGGCATCGTTCTTGAACGGTCCAAAATAGCAATAGAGGTTGTGGAATTGGATATGGGCAATACCATCTCTATTGCTACAGAACCAAACCAATTATGTTTCCCCAAATGGCTTTTACTTCTAACCTTATTGCCTTCGTTGCACTTCTCCTGTGTTTCTCTTTCTCTGTTAATCCACAACCTCTTAACCATCCCACAGCAATCGCTCCGTCATCATGGACCAACTCACCATCTCTCCCACACAACTTAGCTTACGAAGGTGATGAAACTGTCCGTTTCCTCCTCCGGCGGAATGCAACTCTCATCATGTCGTTTGATCCTGGGTTAAACGCAACTCCCACGATGTCGTTTGCTACTGGGTTTTACTGCTTCCCACCCTGTGAGAGTTTTTTTCTCTCCATATACATCATATATGCATATGTATATGATCATGTAGAGTACTATGCGCGTCCACAAGTAATCTGGTCAGCAAATCGAGCCCACCCTGTCAGTGAAAATTCCACACTTCAACTGACGTCTAAAGATGGTCTAACCCTTCGTGATAGTGATGGTAGCTTAGTTTGGTCCACTAGCGGGTTGAATCGATCTGTGTCCGGTATTAACATCACGGAAGCTGGTAATCTGGTGCTCTTTGATATAAATAATTTCACAATATGGCAATCATTTGACCACCCAACTGATTGTCTAGTAATGGGGCAAACATTGGCAGGAGACATGAGGATCATTGCCAATTCCTCTAGCACTGATTTGGCTGAAAGCCAGTTTTATCTCACCCTCCTTCCAGATGGTTTGTATGGATATGTCAATTCGAATCCCCCGCTGGTGTACTACCACTATCCCAATATATATGATACAGGGGACAAGTCTATTTCTATAAAGTTCATGAATGGCAACCTGACTATGTTCTCCACGTTATCAAACACTGATAAAGACACACTTATTTTTGCATTTCCGCCTGCTAAATCAATACAGTACATGAGATTGGAATATGATGGACACTTGAGACTTTATGATTATGATGAAATGGTGGCTGATTTGTTCAGTATGGATAGTTCTTTCTTCGATTATATGGACAAATGTGATTACCCAACAATCTGTGGACACTATGGAATTTGCGATAATGGACAATGCACCTGCCCTGCAGGAACCTTGGAAAATTATTTCAAGCTGGTTGATAACCGGGAAGGGGAGCTTGGCTGCTATGAAGTTACTAATATAACTTGTCAAGATGTACACAATCACCTTATGTTGTACCTTAACAATGTATCCTATTTCAATCACGAAATTGACAATGTTGTAATTAATGGAAAAGCAACTGATGAGGAGACGTGCAAAAGGGCATGTCTTGGAGATTGCAAATGTAAAGCTGCTCTGTATCAGGTTGCTAATGGGAACTCATCAGATGGCTTCTGTTTAACACTACAAGAGGTTTTTTCCTTTAAGAATCAACCTGATGCGCATTCTTCTGTATATATTAAGGTGCAAGTTGCCCCTTCACCTTCTAGTTCTAAGGTTGGTCTAGGAGCAATATTGGGTTCCACATTTGGAGCCCTGTTATTTATGCTCACCTTAATTAGTATTTACATAGTGTGTTTGAGAACACGTCAAGAAGCACAAGATGATGATATCATCGAACAATTACCAGGGATGCCAACCAGGTTCACATTTGAAGAGTTACGAGCGGCCACTGAGAACTTTATCAAAATACTTGGAAAAGGTGGATTCGGTACAGTATTTGAAGGAAGGTGGGGTGATAAGAGAATAGCAGTGAAACGATTGGATAACATTGGACATGGAAAGAAGGATTTCTTGTCCGAGGTCGAGACTATTGGTAGTATCCATCACATCAATCTGGTGAGGCTGATCGGTTTTTGTGCTGACAAGTTGAATAGGCTTTTAGTTTATGAGTACATGTGTCATGGGTCATTGGCTCAGTGGATTTGCTGCAGAGATGGAAGAGATCCTTTGGATTGGCCTGTCAGGTTCAAAATTATAACCGACATAGCCAAGGGTTTATGTTATCTTCATGAGGAATGCATGCAAAAAATTGTGCATTTTGATATCAAGCCAGAAAATATTCTTTTAGATGAAAAATTTAATGCTAAAGTTGCTGACTTTGGGTTATCAAAGCTTATTGATAGGGACATCAGCAGAGTAATGACTAAAATGCGGGGCACTCCTGGATATTTAGCACCTGAATGGCTGACAGCAATGGTCACTGAGAAAGTTGATGTTTACAGTTTTGGTGTGGTAGTAATGGAGATTCTATCTGGAAGAAGAAACCTTGATGATTCCCAGACCGAAGAGAATCGTCATCTGATTAAACTGTTAGAAGAAAAATCTAAGAGCAATGGATTATCAGATTTGATTGACCACAATCTTGGTGATATCGAATTATACAAAAAAGAAATTGTGAATGTGATGGAGCTTGCAATGTGGTGCTTGCAATGGGATAGTAACCGAAGGCCTTCAATGTTAACAGTGGTTAAGGTTTTAGACGGAGCGATGGAGGTTGAAAGATCATTGGATTTTAATTTTGTTTCTTCAATTCCAATGATTGCAAATATACCTAGTGTAGTGGATCACTCAGCTCCCCTTCCAAATTCAGTGTTGTCAGGCCCTCGATGAAATTCCGTGATCCTTTATTTGTAAGTGTGATTTAGTAGCATTTAAGTACAATATTTAAGTACAATATATGTAAGTAGTATTCCGTGATCCTTGGAGCAATCTTTGAACTGCATTATTTGTAAGTGTGATTCAGTAGTATTTAAGTACAATATTGTTTAATGATGCCCAATCTAATTTGTATCAGATTCTTCTATTTTTTGCATATTTGAAGGTGTATTGATATCTATGGGTGATTTTGTACATATATGTTTGAAGGTACTACTATTGTAATGTATGAGTGATTTTATGCATGTATTATTGAAGGTATATATTACCACTGTTATGCTATTTTATTTTATTGTCCGGAAAAGAAATCTTGGAGTTGTAATTTCAGCGAGAAAATAACCCCCATATTCCCAGTGTATACTGGTATATTAATTTTTTTTTTTGGGAAAAAAGGCACAAAACTCATTTCAGTCAGTCAATTATTCAGTTATATATTAAGTCATTTAGACATTCAGGGACATGGACAGATACAAACAGCTCTTCAGGTGACATCAGGTTTCCAGATAGAATAGTGCGACATTAAAGACTGCTGATGGCATAGCAGGATATGATAAGAAGTGGCGAAATGGAGAGCAATACCACACCAATCATTGGACGGTCGGGATATAAACTCAAAATTTATATCCGGACTGATTAAATAGACTCAGCTCGAACTTGAAGACAGCAAAGTTTACCAAAACCTGACAAGGACTGATTAAATAGACTCAACCGCTAGTGTACAGAGTCTATATACCTCTGTATCGACAACGAGCAGATTAACAATACCACATGCCTTGCATAATAAACTGGTACAATTAACAGGGGTGAATTCGCATCCTCTGAGATCCCTCAAACTTCGAGTGGATCTTTGTAAATCTGGACCATTAGAATCCTTATTGCACGAGTCTCAAAGCACAATAGTAGTGGCCCCCTACATTCTGGATAGGCCCTGAAAAATGTTAACCCGGTTTTAAATTAACTCAAAGTTTGAGATATCTCGGAGGATACGGATGGACGATGTTGGCCCCTACATTCTGCATTCAGGTTCTTGAATGCCGTATGGACGATGTTGTGTGAAGGTTTGAATTTCTTAATTTTGTGTTATAGACGGTGACTTTTCATATTATTAGTTGCCGTTGACAAATTCTATAGAGAGAGAGAGAGAGAGATGTTCGGATGAAAAATGAAATAATAAAGTAGCAAGGTGGTTGACCTGAGATTTCCAAACTAAAGGGTACCAGTATCAGAAGTAACTGTATCAGTATCGTACCAAGCTGACATGGTACAATACTAGTGGGGTTTCCTTGTTTGCAGTATGCGCATAATTTAAAGATAACCTTAATCGGTAACAAGGCAAGACACCTACTCATCTTTCCTTTAACAGGTACCTCCACATCATATCATCTGAATCCATAGTGGCAGCAACTAGAACTGTAATCCATGCTCAGTACTGTGCCAGCTTAACCCAAACAGGAGCAGATTCAGGACAGGACAAGTTACAGAGATTCATCCTGGAAGAAGGTTGGGTTGGGGGAATCAGTTTGGTCTTTACTAAAAATGGGGTTTTAAAGGCTTATAGATTGGCAAAAGAGGTTTTATGCTGCCCATTACAAGCTGAGGCCAAGGCTCTGGGTGAGGCAATTGCTTATGCTACTTTCTGTACAGATAATCAGGTCGTTGCTACTGTTTGCTCTGGGCTGCAGCCACCTTCTTTTTGGAAGCAACTCAAGCAAAACCCACGCTTCAAATGTATACATGTCCAACGATGCCAAAACGATTTGGCTGACAATCTAACGAAACAGGGGAGAACTATGGGTTGGAACTATACTGGCTTCATCCTTCCAAGTTTTGCACCTTAGTTGGTTTTAACTTTTTCTGTTAGGGAGATATGTGGTATGCTTTATTATAATTTACCAGTATACGGAAATGTAACAGTGTTGGCTACGGGCATGAATCAAGCCACAAAAAAATAAAAAAAGTAGAACCCAAAGTCCCCAAGTCTTGGTCTTCGCTGGGGCCTGGATGGACATAATTAGCCTATTAATTTGCCGAGATATTAGGTCCGTGATATTTCTTTCATAAATTAAGTAACTTTATAGTAATGCGTTTACGTGCAAAGTTATGAATGATATACTGTCTACTTCATTTTATTTGTTCAAATTATGAACTTTGCTCATTTTATATCCCTTCTAGGAGTTGGGTTCTACTTTACGAGTGATGTGTTTACATGTAAAGTTTATGAATTTTTGAATGTGTTCAGTATAAAGTTAAGCGGTCAAAAATTTAAGATTATAAGTTAATTTTAATACACTTATTTTTTATTATTTTTTTTACTGCTTGACTTTATACAAAGTGAATTAAATTTATAAATCTTGCATGAAAACACATCGTGATGTTGATCGGTATCTTCTATTTATTCTGATAAAATAAGAAAATCAAATCAAACAACTCAATTCATAATTAAGTGCCACTTGAATTATCATTCCTAATATTGATTGTAGTTCCCTGATATATTTTCCGAGAAAAAATATATATATCTAAAAACAAATAGCTAGGTAGAAACAATAATATATAAAATTAAGCTTTGTTAAATAAATCAAGTTAAGAATCAGAAGTCAATTAAGGGTCAAACTTTCATTAAGTATGAATTTCTGAACTAATTATTAATATGCTTTCATGTTTTTTTTTTTTTTTTTTTTTTGAGAATACGTAAGAATATGTAAGAATTAATAATATGTAAGAATGTGTAACTAATAATATGCTTTCATGTAATTAAGTAAGAATATGTAAGAATTTCTGAACTAATTAACTAACTAACTTCTATTTAATGTCTATAAAGTTACATCCTGATTTTGAACCCACAATCTTCTGCACAGAGGGTGTTGCATTCTTCCACTAGACCAAAGGCTAATTCTTTGCTTTCATGTTAGTTAATAGAGAATCAGATGTACTAATTGAATTTTGACTTGTGGTGTCATCCTTTATATTTTGTATTTTAGAGGGATATTATCATAGTAATTAACTTATGTGAATAATTTCTAGAGGTTTATTTTTCATATTATTGATTCATATTGAATAAAATAGAAGTAACAATAATTTTTTATGTGTATGTAGAGAACAATAGATCACGTCTAATGGATTTATTTTTATATGTAAATTTTAGAAATTTTGTTATATAAAATTTAAAAAGTGAAGGAATAAAAAATAGATTCTTAATGTACCTATTGGAAGGTGTGGCTGAGGCGAAGCATCGAGGTGGCGAGGCATGCGAACCAGCGATGGTTGCTTGCGAGTGGGGGCGGGGGGGGGGGGGGGGGGGGGGGGGGGGCGCAGGGTTTATCGTCCCCCTTCGCCCCAGATCAAGGATTGTTCAATTACGACCATCAAATGCGTACATTGAGAGGGTTGCTGGCCTCAAGGTTCAATCAAAGGTTGCTTGCATGCAAGAGGGTCTGATGTGTTGATTTGTACCTCGAGCTGAGGTTAGTTCAATCCTTTGCCGGAAGAGGTGGAGACAGAGTAGCAGGTTCCGTCAGAGGTGCAGAGGTGAGACGCGGTTAACTCGAAGCCGTTGCCAAACTTGCAGAAATGTGCCTGAGAATGAGAGGAGAAGAAAGGCCAACGATGAAGGAAGTGGAGGTACAACTCGAGGTCATGTGGCGGCCCAACCAACAGCCAAAACATCCATGGAGGTCTGAAAGTTTGGAGGATAGGCAGCTTATGCTATTCGAGGAAGGTACAACGTCCATCCAATGTAGTTTTGAACAAGAGCTACAGTCATAATGAGCTCTTTTCGTTGTAGTAATGTGAGTAATTATCAAATTTTAGTTGTAATGTGAGTTGCTACATTACTTAATATATGATGCATGTGTGTGTTGTGAATTTTAGGTTATTTGAATTGTCTCTGATTCATGTACTGTGCCCTTTCTTTTTATTTATGCAGTTCATGTTTTGATTAATTCTTATTGATTTAATTGAATCCAATCAATTAACAATTAGACATGCCATGAGTTGATATTTGATTCCTTTAACTTGATACTAGAGTTTTTATTCCCTGTGACTTAATATTAATCAACACCAGATTCTATTATTCTAATTAAGTTGATATTTGATCGAATTAATGATGATCAGTTGATACTCTTTTGCGATATTACAAGATGGATAACTCATTGTGAAACTTGTGATCCTCTGTGGCGCATCTAACTATAACAAATTATAGAACTAGAAGAACATGATAAATAATTGTCAAACCCTTGAGTTGGTGGGTGGTATTAGTCACAGAAAATCAAAAACTCTGAGAGAGAGGTCCACCTATAGTTTAACCTGCTTCCTCCTTTGTTTTGTTTGTCCTCTTGCGCCTCCTCCTTGCTCTCTTTCCTCTCCATTTCTATATCAATGATGACAAAATAACAGGTATAAAAAAATAACAAAATTACAGTTCTTCCAGTATTCAGATTGTAAGTTATAATCCCTATGAAATCACATGTTGCATGTGATTCTTAAGAAATAAAAATATATTTAGGTGGATATATATTATGTCTTTTTGTATATTCTTTAATGGTAATTGTATTCTTCACTTTTGATAATATTATTTTGTTGGTTTTCTCCAATAGCTTCTCAATTTATTACATATGTTTATAGCAACAAGAAGCTAGTTAATTATCTGCCAAAACAATGTTAAACCCATAACTATATATATACAGTACTCAGGAAGATCAAAACGTGGAAACAACTAATTAACTCAAGGCTCATGAGACCTCATCATACAATTTCAATGACTTTGCAAATATATTCTTATTTTTTGGTATTCTCACAAATATATGTTGTGTGACCTCTCAATAATTCTTAAATGTGGTACGAGTAATAGCATCAGATCAACACCTTATGGAATTAAAGCCTGTACCCTTGTCATTTAATTTTCAAAATATTGAATCTATCTATGTATCTATCTATATCTATATATATATTGATTGGTTATATGTGTTGTAAAGTAAAATATATAAAATAGATAAGAGGCTTGGCTTTCTAGAGGAGGGGATTGCTTGTATTTTCGATGCCCTGATCCATGAAGCAGCAACCTTTATTTATAGGCTGAATACCATGCTTCATCAAATCCTTTGATATATCTTATTTAATTAATTTGCATCTCAAGACAATTTCCTGCCTATTCAAGCCCTCCAGCTACACCCCCATATCTTATTCAATCCCCAATTAATTTACAATATATATTTACATATCTTAATCAATCAATTTACCTTGATTGATCAATTTCCTTTTGTGAGGACAATGACCAAATAAAACCTCATAGCTGCAACATCTCCCACTTGGGCATTGGCCGAACAAAAATGACTTATGCTTACTGGTTAACTCCTTTACAGGATAGACCAAAACATAAACTCCCTCTTACCTCTGAGTACAAACCTCTATGCTATCAGGTTAACTCCAACACTGGATAGACCAAGCATAGAACTCAGATACTTCAGAGTCCCATCAAGTTTACATGCTTGATGAAATCGTCATACTTGATTTCCTTTGTTAAAGGATCTGCAACCATATCGTTTGTAGGAATATAACTTAATTTTACCTCATTTCTTTCCAATATGTCTTTAATATAGTGGTACTCAATGTCAATATGTCGTCCTTTTGAATTATTGGACCCACTATTATAATCAAGTGAATTGCTGCTTGATTATCACAATAAATTTCAATTGGTCCTTCAATAAAACCAAGGTCAAAATCTGATAAGAATCTTCTTATCCACACAGCATGCGTTGCTGCCATACTACGAGCAATGTACTCTACTTCTTGTGTATATCTAGCGACACAACTTTGCTTCTTGCTTGACCAAGAAACTGCACCACCTCCAAATACAAAGATATGTCCAGAGGTAGACTTGCAATCATCTCTATCACCTCCAAAATCAGCATCAGAGTAACCTATTACCTCAAGTCTTTCTGCTTGAAAACAAAGCCTTAAACTTTTGGTTCCTTTGATATATTTTAATGTCCTTTTAACTGCCTCCCAATGAGTTGTACCGGGATTATTCTGATATGTACTAACAACTCCAACAGGATATGCCAAATCTGGTCTTGTACATAACATGGCATACATAGACTACCCACTGCTTGAGCATAAGGCACACTTAGCTTTGGTTGTCCTTCTATAGGACACTGTTCTTTTGATAATTTCTTGTCCTTTCCAAGAGGCGTTGGAGCAGGTGTTGAATTTTGCATGCCAAATCTTTTTAATATTTTATCCAAGTACCTCTCTTGAGAAAGACATAGCATCTTATTATTTCTGTCTCTAGTTATTTGGATCTCTAAGACAAAGGATGCTCCGTTCATGTCTTTCATCTCAAATCTAATACTTAATTTTGTCTTTATATTGTTGATCAAATTTAAACTATTTCCACACAGTAAAATGTCATCAACATACAATGACAAAATACAAAATTCGCTCCCACATTTAAAAGTATATACACAATTATATAATTTATTTACAATGAACCCAAGTTTTTAAACAAATTTGTGAAAAGTTAGATACCATTGTCGGGAAGACTGTTTCAACCCATACAAAGATTTTTTTAAGTTGTATACCTTTTTTTCTTGATTTGGTTTTTCAAATTTTGCCACTGGAGAATAAGTTTCCTGATAATATGTACCCTCGACTTGGGTGTTACCTTTTGCTACTAACATTGCCTTATACTTGTCTATCGATCCATCAGGCTTTAGTTTCTTTTTAAATATCCACTTACATCCAATTGCCTTCCTACCTTTGGGACATTCAATTAATTCCCACACTTGGTTCTTTTCAATAGACTCAATCTCTTCCTTCATCGCATCAGCCATGAATGTGATTCTTGTGAATTAATTGCATCTGAGTAAGTGAGAGGATCTAATGCATCCTCTACATCTGCACTAAATGCATGACTTGAGATTTCACAATTGTAGACCTGATAATCATTTAGGTAGGATGGTGTATTTCTGTTTCTTTTTATCCCTTAACATGGGGTGACCACTTGGTTCTTCACTGTCCTCTCAAATGTCCAGATTTTCATTAGGCACAACAGGTTCTTCAATATCATTGTGTTCATAGAAGTTGTCTAAAATAAGGAGAGGCCTGTTATCTTCTTTTACAGATTCTTCCACTTTAGATTTTTCTAGAAACTCTGCATCACAACTTTCTATTATTTTTTTACTGTTTAAATCATAGAACCTATAACCTTTTGACTTCTCAGAATATCCAATAAAGATACATTTAGTTGTTTTAAAGTCTAATTTGTCTCTAAACTTTTGTGGGATCAAAACATGAGCCACTGTCCCCTACATCCTTAAATGTGATAACGTTGGTTTTCTACTTGTCCATAGCTCATAAGTTGTAGACTCTAATGATCTGCTAGGTATTCTATTAAGGACATAAGTAGCAGCCTTTACTGCTTCACCCCAAAAAAATTTGGATAGATTGATCCAATCTATCCAAAAAATTTTGGGGTGAAGCAGTAAAGGCTGCTACTTATGTCCTCAATAGAATACCTAGCAGATCATTAGACAACATACATCTAACCATATTCATGAGAGTTCTATTTTGTCTCTCAGCTACACCATTTTGTTGTGGTGTATAACCTATAGTTGTATGTCTTTTTATGCCATGACTATTACAATAGTCATCAAATTCATTCGAATGGTATTCACCTCCTCTATCAGTTCGTAAAATTTTAATTTTTCTTACTTAATTGATTTTCTACTTCATTTTTGTACTTCACAAAATACTGGAATGCTTCATAGTTTGCATTGAGTAAGTATACATACCCATACTTAAGAGTAATCATCGATAAATGTGATGAAATACTCTTTTCCTTCATGAGTCTTAACACTAAATGGACCGCAAATGTTTGAATGAACAACTTCTAATAGTTCATTTGCTCTTTCTCCCATTGGAAATGGTTTTCTGGTCATTTTTCCAATAGGACAATGTTCACATGTGTCATAATCTATTTTTTTTAGTTCAGGCAACAAACCCATCTTAACTATTTTCTCTAACTTTTGTTTTCCTAGATGGCACAAACGCATATGCCATGTTAATGAATCAACAACATTCACAAAAAGAGGCTTAATATACTCAAGCAAATCCTCATTATCATTATCATTATTATTTAAATTTTCATAACTAAGTGCATTGGAAGCAGATGCAATACTAACACTATTTTCTATTACATTTAACTTAAACAAATCATGTCCAGGGTCAAGGGCTCCACGAGCAAGTGCCTGACCATGCTTCCCTATGGTTACTGTGAGAATGCCTAATTTTTGCTGACGATAAAATCGCACGTCATAACCCTTCTTAACCAACATTGGGACAGAAATAAGATTTCGTCTCATACCAGGGGCATACAACACTTATGTGAGAACAATGTTATATGTTCCTACATTCAATTTATAAGTTCCAATAGCTTGTACCTCTGTGTATGCATCATTCCCCATGTAAATGCGATATTCCTTAGGGTTCACTAGTTTTGATTCCACCATTCCTTGACGTGTTCGTGCGACGTGCTTTGTTGCTCCAGAATCAATCCACCATCCATCAGACACAAGAGAAGAAAAATTGCACTCTGTGACCATAATCAGGTCCTTGCTAGATCCTCCACTTTGGCCATTATTTCTTTTAGGACACTCAGCCTTGATGTGGCCCATTTGCTTGCATTTGAAACAGGGGCCCTTCACGCTAGTGCCGCGATTTGATTTCTGAGGTGAGAACAGCAGCTTGCTTAGCAACTGGCTCTAATACTAGTGTTGTAAAGTAAAATATATAAAATAGATAAGAGGCTTGGCTTTTTGGAGGAGGGGATTGCTTGTATTTTCGATGCCCTGATCAATGAAGCAGCAGCCTTTATTTATAGGCTAAAAACCATGCTTCATCAAATCCTTTGATGTATCTTATTTAATTAATTTGCATCTCAAGGCAATTTCCTGCCTATTCAAGCCCTCCAGCTACACCCACATATCTTATTCAATCCCTAATTAATTTACAATATATATTTCCATATCTTAATCAATCAATTTACCTTGATTGATCAATTACCTTTTGTGAGGACAAATGACCAAATACAGCTCATAGCTGCAACAATATATAGATATAAAATGCTTAATTACAGACGGAAACTTCCATACCAGTCCTAGCTATGGTGGTCCTTACCTATTCCTTTGAAAATAAGGATTTTTATGTGGCTCACTCACAAAAGAAAATTTTAATCAAGGATAAACTGACCAAGAGAGGATGGACAGGGATTACAACTTGTCAATTCTGTGACCAACCAGAAACTATGGATCATTTATTTGTCAAGTGCCAATTTGCCAAGCAGATTTTACTCAGCGTTTTACCACTATAACATAAAAATTTCATCAAGTTCGACATTTATTTTTCTTTTATGTACATAGCTGCAGCTACATCATTAATACATCGGATATGGAAAAAAATAATGCTGCGCAATTATTACTTTCCAGCATATAATTCAAACAAGTTTTGTTGATAAGAATGCTTTCAATCAAATAAATAATCAACTAATTGTTATGTTAAATATTAGGTCGAATCTAAAAAAAATATTTTTAGGTGTCTTGCTAAGTGTATGATATAGCATGAGTGCTTAAATTGGAGATTAATAATTACTTAAATTAGTCCAAGATATCTATAAGTAATAGGAAGACATGCTTGGAATGCCATTTCTTATTGCGATAATGAATGTATCATGCATCTTTAAAAATGGATGCATGCCCAACATGATGTGTGACAATTTTATTAATATTTTCTCTGCATGCATGTCTGTAAATCTAACAACTATTTCGTCTCTGTCCATTAATTTACAA
The DNA here is from genome assembly GCA_025461045.1 of Carex parvula. NCBI lineage: Eukaryota > Viridiplantae > Streptophyta > Magnoliopsida > Poales > Cyperaceae > Carex > Carex parvula. The sequence goes on from JAJGRW010000697.1 coordinate 561,842, forward strand.
CTGGCTTTCTTTTCACCTTTTATTTTTTACAATATCCTTCTTTATATTCTTCCTAGTTCGATGCAGCCAGACACATAGTCCTGTATCTGACTTTCTTTCTATTTTTAGGTCAAGTGACTTTCTTTTTATTCTATATATACTTGCCCCAATCTCTCTCCAAAGGCACCGCCCTCATCTAATTAAAGCCAAATCATGGATATCAAACTCAAAACAATCGCATGCATCATGATTCTTTGCTGGACTGCCGAGGCTCGCGATGAGTACTGTGGATTGCCTAATTTCTTCTTGAATTATTTTACAAATTTCAAGGAATTGTGCCTCGGAATTGAAACTCTCGATCTTAACAATAAGGCGTGTATCTGCCAGAGTCCCAGGGACGACGTCGGAAAGGAACTGATGGGAAAGTGCAACATCAAAGACGTCCCAGAAGAATGTATTTGAAAATTAATGCCGCTCGTGTAATGCTTCTGTCAAGAATAATAGAAATAACTAAGAACACAACACTCCCAAGAAATCTCCCTGCCCCTCCAATTTTATTTCTTTGTCAATTGAATTATTACATAGCTGTGTACTCCTATTTATCAATCTAGAGAGATATTTTTGGTACAGCACATCAGATCAATTATACATGCTAAACGTAGGATCCTTATTCTAACTTTAGAAGAAAATAAACCATTCTCTATATATTGTAAATTACATCAGATGCGCATCTATATCTTTCCTCCTTGAATCTTATTATTTCCTTCTTTGACTGGATACCGACCCTTAGCATATCCTTTTTATTCCTCGGGCTACAGCTGCATATTCTTAACAGCTTCGGATATGGTGATGATACTATAATGTACCTTGTTTGCTGCATGGTTTCAGCTTCCTTGTATTTTGTTCATGTTTTACGTACTGTCTTTATTAATTATTACATGTTTCGTGCCTTAATTTGTCTGGGAAATTAATTATTGCGTACTTCCTTGTATGTTGTATGTTGTATGTTGTGTTTCATATAGCTTTTTGATTGAGTTATCGACGATTAATTAATCAAATTCACAAAATAAATCACTTTGATCCATTATATGTTTATTCGCCTCACATTAAATCAAAGTAATTAATTCTAGGACTTATAAGTCATACATACACCGAGGAGGACGACCCATGTCGGGGAGAAGAACACTGGAGATCAGAATGTTTCAAGTAAGAAATATTTTAATCGAGTATTTCATTGCAACTTAATTATTTCAAGTTCTAATTGGACTACTAATTAGATTTTGTTTCAAACCCGAGGTTTCGGCAGTATATGAATGGTACGTGACAGTGCAATGTTGTTTAATCTCTTACACAAACCCTCCTTTGAATTAATTTGTGGTTTGCGAAAAAGTTTAAACAACAACGTAAGTCAACTGTGTTACGTGTTTATTTTTACATTGTGTTAAGCTTGGGTTTAAAACATGATTTGATTTTCAAAAAATGGTTGCAACCCATTTAATTTTCTTTTGATTTTCTTAGGGTACTATGTTTTATTTGACACGTTAAAAAAACATGTTTTATCTTGGCTAGGTTCCAAAGAAATGGGAAAAACTAACCTTCAACTATTAAAACATGTTCTTAAAAATAAATCATGTTTTGATCCCAAGTTTTTGGCGGTCTATGAAAGGTATGTGACAGAGCATTGTTGTTTAATTTCTTACACAAATCCCTTTTGAATAAGCTGTGGTTTGCAAAATAATTTAAACAACAACGTAAGTCTACTGTCTCGTGTCCATTTTTACACCGCCTTAAACTTGGATTTAAAACATGATTTAATTTTCAAAAAATGTTTTATTAGTTGAAGGTTAGTTTGTCCCATTTCTTTGGAGCCTAACCAAGATAAAACATAATGAATTAGTAAAATTAAAAGAAATTGTTGAATATGGTGTGTTGTAATTGTTGTGTTGTAATATAAAGGGGATGAATTTTATGAATGTTTATTTGAGTAGATAACTTAGTTTATGTGGATTGTATAATTCGGTGAATGATATGTAAATTGCACAATTAGATAAATTAGTGAATGGTGCTTGAATGTACAATTTGATCGGTTTTGTCAAACTCCACGTAGTAAATTAGTAAAGGTAAACTTCAATAGAATTGGCAATATATACAAAGCAACTTATAAGAAATATCAACAGAACATGTTGACATAATATCTTCATTAAATTCTCATATGATTCAAATTTATATATATTGTTTACCATTGCATGCACAATTCGGTGAATGGTATGTGGATTGCACAATTAGATAAATTAGTGAATGGTGCTTGAATGTACAATTCGATCGATTTTGTCAAACTCTACATAGTGAATTAGTAAAGGTAAACTTCAATAGAATTGGAAATATATACAAAGCAATTTATAAGAAATATCAACAAAATATGTTCACATAATATCTTCATTAATTTCTCATATGATTCAAATGTATATATATTGTTTACCATTGCATGCACAATTCGGCTTAGTTTATGTGGATTGCACAATTCGGTAACTTTTATATGGCAAATTTTGAATTAGTTCATACAAATTTTTTATACTATAAAGGGGGACAATTGATAGTGAATTTTTTTTTATTAACATAGCCTAAATTTCGCTCTGGCACCAAAAACTAATGAATCCATAAGGTAACGCAAATTTTGAATTTCGATCCTACTATCAGATTTGAGCTATCACGAATATTAAATTTGGATCCGACGGTGGAAGCCTAAACTAAAAGTTTGCTATACTCTTTGCATTTATCCACATTAATTAACGCCATCGGTGGGACTACTGAGCAGATGCATATATGCATGTGATAATCACTACAGAGCCGATGGCATTCTAGTTAAAGGTTTCAAAATATATAGTATATCCAACAACACATAAGTGTTCTAGCACTCTCGAAATGGTCGTCTCTAGCTAGGTTTCTCCGCCGCGACTCCATCTCTAACAATAGCACTTATCGGCCACCACCTCAACAACATCGCGACTCCGTCATTGAAGGTTCCTGCAACTCTCTATCTATATCTTTTTAGGGTTTAGGGTTAGGATTTTTAGGGTTAATATGGTTCTAGGGTTTAGGGTGTAGTGCTAGATCTATAGTTTGTTTTAGTTTTTTTTTAGGACTTTCTAGTTTTTTAGCTTCCTTACTCTTTGATTTGTCATTTAATTTTAGCAATATCGTCCCAATCATGCCCGCCCTCTCCAAAACCAGCAGCAAAGAGGGAAAGGGACACCACGAGCTGCGGGAATGGTAGGAAAAAACTAAAAAGTATCACTCCACAACGAATTCATATTACCACTGACAATGATGCTGGTTTGGATGTAATGGTAAAATTCCCTAATTTTACAATTTATTGATTTTTAATTATTCAATAACATGAAATATGCAAGAAAGACCTTGCCTTTACATCCAATCACAGAAGTTTCATTTTTTTTAGATTTGCATCCAGTCAAGACCTGTTAGGAGGAATATAGCAAGGGATTAGATATTAGCTAGAGCAAAGCCAAATGGAGCTACAAAGAGGATTAGAGTAGCAATGGATGTTCTTTCAAATGTCATGCACTGTGAGATGCCTACCCAATAAGCCGATTCCTTGAATTGTAGGCAGGTAAGGCACCTAACTGAATAACTTAGTGTTTTTTTAATGAGCTGTTATCTGTACACGATAGTAATACATTCTTTTGTACATGATTGGGGCCTAGTGATGTGATTAATGAGATAGCCAATGAGTTGGTGCTACCGAGACGGCCAATATCTGTAGGAGGAATACGGGGTTGGGTCCCGCTCATAGATCATGAGGCATTAGACGATTTGGGCCTGAAATTTCAAATATTGCATGACAGATATCTTGCGATACCACTATATGAAGGAGAAGGCTTTCACTGCTACGTCGGGCCGAGAGTGTTTCGGGATGAGGGCTTTGATGTAACAGTGGGTTTCACAGATCTCCATGATCTTATGTCTTAAAACGACATCGACATCTCTATTATCCAAGTATGGATAATGTGAGTCTTTATTATTATAAACAGATATATTATTTTTCAATTAGCTCCTTTATTTATTCTGACACTGACTATTTTCAGGTATTGCATGAAGCTAATTCCTCAAGGTGGCCAAAATAATGTTGACATTGGTTTCCTGGATCCCACTCCGCTAAGCGCCACTGCTGTTAAATATGCTGGTGGACAATCCCTCTCGTACTTGGCCAATACCTTGCTAAAGTTTCAAGATAAGAGTCTTGTATTCTTACCATACCACTAAGGGTAAGTTGTTAATTCTACTCATGTTTATTGTTTATTTTTAACAAGTTTGTATTAATTTATTATTTATTACTTAAATTGCGGAGAACATTGGATGCTTCTCGTTATTATTCCAAGACAGAATGTTGTCTACTTGTTGAACTTATTGCCAAGTAAAGACCGGAGTTAATTATTGCTCCTCTATTACACCAATAAGCAAAATACATATAATTTAAAATGAAAAATACTAATCTGGCCTACTTACATGTTCGTACTCACCTTTATTAATTCTAGGGCTTATAAGTCATACATACACCTAGGAGGACGGCACATGTCGGGGAGAAGAACACTGGAGGTCAGAATGTTTCAGGTAAGAAATATTTTAATAGAATATTTCATTGCAACTTATTTCAAGTTCCAATTGGACTACTATTTAGATTTTGTTTTATATAATACACATTTGATCAGAGCCCAAGCAATGCAATTCATGGAAGTCTGGGTTTTATTTAATGAACAACATGGAGATACTCATAAAATATTATGCACGTTCTTTTCCAAAGGTATGTGAATCACTTATTTATATCATGCTTTCATATTAAGTTCTTATATATGTTATTAATATGTTTTGATTTCTTCATGCAGTGTCGTCTGTCCAGAATGTCGTACCCATAACACGCATTACATGACATCCGTATCCAATGGTGTAAGTTCTTCTTGGAATTAGTTCAATTATCAGCTTGATACATTTTGGTGGCTAGCAAAAATAGTTATTTTGTGGATTGTAAGTTACTGATGAAAGTACTTAGCGGTGTGAGAATTTGGTGCTGGTATTTTGGTGGTAAAGACAGTTATTGTTGTCTGTGGTTTAAAACAGTTATTGTTTTCTAGTTTTTTCGATCAGACACTTTGGTGCTGATTTTAATTTGGTGGTAAAAACAGTTGTGTACTTTATGTATTGCTTGCTGCATGGATTAATATATATATATATATATATATATATATATATATATATATAGAATCTGGCTAATAAGCTACATGTAGCATAGAGGGCCTCCGTGCAACGGCTCAATATTTGAGTTTTCAAAATTCTAACGGTCGATCCGAACCGTTCAACATGATCTCCATATGAATATTTACTTGCAAACTAAATTTTACATTTTTTAGAATTTTTTTGCTATTTTTTTAGATAGGTAGAAAATCACTTGATCTGAAAATTCTGTACCATTCAAATCAAGTGATTCTCTACCTATCTAAAAAAATAGTAAACAAATTCTAAAAAATGTAAAATTTGATTTGCAAGTACATATTGATATGGAGATCATGTTGAATGGTTCGGATCGACCATTAGGATTTTGAAACCTCAAATATTGAGCCGTTGCATGGAGGCCCTCTATGCTACATGTAGCACCGTAGCCAACTCCTATATATATATATATATATATATATATATATATAGGATTTTGCTAATATGCTACGCGTAGCATAGGGCCTCTCCGTGCTACGGCTCATTTTTTGAGTTTTCAAAATTCTAACGGTCGATCCGAACCGTTCAACATGATCTCCATATTAATATGTACTTGCAAACCAAATTTTACATTTTTTAGAATTTGTTTACTATTTATTAAGCCACTTTGAAAATCGCTGATCCAATGGTCCAGCAGATTTTACTGTTGTGTACAAATTAGTGTTTTTTCAAAGCGGCTTAATAAATAGTAAAAAAATTCTAAAAAATGTGAAATTTGGTTTGCAAGTACATATTAATATGGAGATCATGTTGAACGGTTCGGATCGACCGTTAGGATTTTGAAAAATCAAAAAGTGAGCCGTAGCACGGAGTGCTCTATGCTACGCGTAGCACGGTAGCACTGTCCTATATATATATATATATATATATATATATATATATATATATATATATATATATCTTTAAATTAACCATGCATCTCTGAGTATATCTAGCTTTATGTAAAATCTAACGTCTCTTATTATGAGCTTGATTTTCAATTTTATTTTTTAAAAATAAGACCGAGATCCCTAATTAATTAAACAGTTAAGAGTATTAATTTATTGGTCACCAAATTGTCGAGTTTAGAATAATTATTCCAAGAAAGGTCTGAACACAATTTTAAATTAACAATTATTAGGATTAGAATCGTCACTTTGTTTTCGTTCAGAAAAACCTAATATCAATTTCAAAATAAATTGAATTTTAACAATAATGAGCGGATAATGCTTGAAACATTTGGCAACGTTTTTCTATCTGACCATCGGTCTTAATTGGACTCCAATATGTTAAGTCATAACGGTACCTTAACTATGCACGTTATCATTGTGTATGAGAATTTTTTCTTGTTCTCTTATAATATGTTTCCGTTGCAACACATGGGTACGATACTAGTCTATTTAAATTAATCCTAATTTAAATCAAAAGAAAAGTTACAAGTGCACAATTCTATCGTTCTTGTGTAATTACGGGTGTCGAATCCACAGGGACAGATTTGAGTACCAATACAGACGCTTAGGGTTTCTCTATATGTCTATCACAGAAACATTCATAATAATGGGTGTCAAATTCATAACTTGAGAGCATAAACAAATAAATCGGGCTGTTTTAGACAATGTCGACGATGGTTTTATACTACTTTTTACTCCTCAGCGTTTTACCACTACAACATAAAAAAGTTTCATCAAGTTCGACATTTATTTTTCTTTTATGTACATAGCTACATCATTAATACATCGGATATGGAAAAAAATAATGCTGCGCAATTATTACTTTCCAGCATATAATTCAAACAAGTTTTGTTGATAAGAATGCTTTCAATCAAATAAACAATCAACTAATTGTTATGTTAAATATTAGGCCGAATCTCAAAAAAAAAAAATTTAGGTGTCTTGCTAACTGTATGATATAGCATGAGTGTTTAAATTGGAGATTAATAATTACTTAAATTAGTCACAAGATATCTATAAGTAATAGGTAAGACATGCTTGAAATGCCATGTCTTATTGCGATAATGAATGTATCATGCATCTTTACAAATGGATGCATGCCCAACATGATGTGTCACAATTTTATTAATCGCTGCATGCATGTCTGTAAATCTAACAACTATTTCGTCTCTGTCCATTAATTTACAACTGGCTTTCTTTTCACCTTTTATTTTTTACAATATCCTTCTTTATATTCTCCAGAGTTCGATGCAGCCAGACACATAGTCCTATATCTGACTTTCTTTCTATTTTTAGGTCAAGTGACTTTCTTTTTATTCTATATATACTTGCCCCAATCTCTCTCCAAAGGCACCACCCTCATCTAATTAAAGCCAAATCATGGATATCAAGCTCAAGACAATCGCATGCATGCATCATGATTCTTTGCTGGACTGCCGAGGCTCAGTGTGGATTGCCTAATCTCTTCGTGAATTTTTATAAAAATTACAAGGAATTGTGCCCCAGAATTGAAACTCTCGATCTTAACAATAAGGTGTGTCTCTGCCAGAGTTTCAAGGATGTCGGAAAGGAACTGATGAGAAAGTGCAAAACCAAAGACGTCCCACAAGAATGTATTTCAAAATTAATGTCACTCGTGTAATGCTTCGGATATGGTGATGATACTATAATGTACCTTGTTTGCTGCATGGTTTCAGCTTCCTTGTATGTTGTATTTTAAAATACATTATTGTGGGACGTCTTTGGTTTTGCACTTTCTCATCAGTTCCTTTCCGACATCCTTGAAACTCTGGCAGAGACACACCTTATTGTTAAGATCGAGGGTTTCAATTCTGGGGCACAATTCCTTGTAATTTTTATAAAAATTCACGAAGAGATTAGGCAATCCTCACTGAGCCTCGGCAGTCCAGCAAAGAATCATGATGCTATAATGTACCTTGTTTGCTGCATGGTTTCAGCTTCCTTGTATTTTGTTCATGTTTTAAGTACTGACTTTATTAATTATCACATGTTTCGTGCCTTAATTTGTCTGGGAAATTAATTATTACATACTTCCTTGTATGTTGTATGTTGTATGTTGTATGTTGTATGTTGTGTTTCATGTAGCTTTTTGATTGAGTTATCGATGATTAATTAATCAAATTCGGAAAATAAATCACTTTGGTACAGACTCCATGATAGCAGATCCACTTACTAAAGGTTTGCCACCCAAGCAGTTTCACGATCATATTGCTCATATGGGTGTCATTCCCATTTAGGTTAGTAGGAAAATGTGGGAGTCTAATTTTATTTTATTTTTGATGTTCTATGTAAAGTTATGTAATTTTGTAAACAGTTTGATCAATGAGATATACAAATTATATTCAGTTTAATTTTCATTATTTCTCTCTTTAAAGTTTAAGTTTTGACCTCAACTTCAGTATTAAGTTTTGTGGTGACCTAGTTGGAAATAGACATCCTAAGATCACATTTGCGTGTAATTTCCATGCTATACATCCATATCAGATTCATGTCATTCAATTATATTAATAATGTGATCTATGTCGGTTTAGTTACGAGTTAATACAAATGTAACAACCGCTGCTTAGGTTCTTTGTTGATATAGTCGATGGACGGAATTGTTCAGAAAATACGATAAGTAAGACAGAAAAATTTTGCATGCAATTAAATTTAAAGCATATAATTAAAAGGGCACACTTGTCCAAGTGGGAGATTGTTGGAATTTAGAGACGTCTAAATTACAATTATAATTTGGAGTACGTGTTATATAATTATATGTTTCATACTGTCATAAATAAATGCCTAAATAAGTGATCAAATTCAGAATAACGTTGTAACGTTAATTAGGCATTGTACGTATTTTAATTAGGATATGGACCGAAGAAATACGTATAGAATATTCAAGTAGTTATTTCTAATTGTTGATGGATCGATTAGAAATATTACAATTTGGACTCGTGATAAATTAGAATAATAAATTTGGCATGAAAATAACCATATTTGGTTTATTTCTAGATTTAAATTGTACTAAAATTGACAGATTAAATTCTGGTCATATTTAGTTTATATATGAATGCTTCTAGAAATATTTATGGTTATTTTCAGACAGTTTTCTTAAGCCAAAATTAGAATTATAATTCTGAACCGGCTGATTATAGCATTTTCACGGGTATTTAAGGGCTAGGTCTCCAAAGCAGCAGCAATCAATCTCTCTCAGATCAATTCTGAAATTAGGATTAGCCTCTTTATACTGCTCCATTAAGTTTAAAAACGGTTCTGTTCAAGCAACTTCGGAGAAGAATCTCGACAGGTATTGCTGCAAGCTTTGGAAGGATCTAAGGCCTCAAGTTCATAGTTCAAGCATTCAAGAAGAGTTCAAGCCTTTGATCTCGATTGAGTGTCGAGTAACAACACGCTCAAGATGGAACAAGGTAATTCCGCTGCCTTGATTAGGTTTTATTTCTGTATAAGATGGTCTTAGGGTAGATTTTATAGGTGCGCTTATGCACCAACATGACGAACATTTAAGAGTTTACGTTTATGATAATTTTCAATGGAAAATGGTGGGTGATTTGTTCCATATGGATAATTGTAGTTATCCGACAGTTTGTGGGCACTATGGAATTTGCGATAATGGACAATGCACCTGCCCCAGGAACCTTGGGAAATTATTTCAAGCCGGTTGATAACCAGAGAGCAGATCTCGGTTGCACTACAGTTACTAATATAACTTGTCAGATGTAAATTATTTTTCTTTTATGTACATATATAGCTACATCATTAATACATCGGATATGGAAAAAAATAATGCTGCGCAATTATTACTTTCCAGCATATAATTCAAACTAAGTTTTGTTGATAAGAATGCTTTCAATCAAATAAACAATCAACTAATTGTTATGTTAAATATTATTAGGCCGAATCTCAAAAAAAATATTTTCAGGTGTCTTGCTAACTGTATGATATAGCATGAGCGCTTAAATTGGAGATTAATAATTACTTAAATTAGTCACAAGATATCTATAAGTAATAGGTAAGACATGCTTGGAATGCCACGTCTTATTGCGATGATGAATGTATCATGCATCTTTAAAAATGGATGCATGCCCAACATGATGTGTCACAATTTTATTACTATTTTCGCTGCATGCATGCATGTCTGTAAATCTAACAACTATTTCGATGGCGTATAGAACATGGCCTTGTGATTCAACTACCCTTCCGTTTGGTTTTCGACCAGGCAAATCTTGACATTCTTAAAGACCCAAACACCTGACATTGTTCCGCTTTCTCTCTCTCTCTCTCTCAGTATGATATGGTATGTGTTAGTGACAATACTTAGTGGTGGTGCAAGGATTGCACAATATGGGAGGAATTTATAGGGAGGGGAATGACTAATTTATGCAACACAAACATGCATGTTTTGCAGGGTAGGAAAGAGGAAGTAGATAGGAACAGAACTTTTTTAATGTTTGGTATAATATATATGCTTAATTTAAACTTTTGTGTATTTCAATTTAAATGATATTCTCTATAGGATACGCTTGCCAAATCCACCTTACATTATCCAGACATTATTTTATGTTGTGTTGCGTATTTTTTTTTTTTTTTTTTTTTTAAAAGAGGCATAAAGATGCCCATTTGCATTAGCAAAATGAAAGTCATAATTACACAACAGCAACACTAGAGACCGAAGTCCCCCTCCAGATGTCTAAAAGAACCACATAAAAGGCAAACAACAGCATAACAAGGAACTAAACTATTATTTATTACAAACTAAACCTTGCCCAAAATAACATCTAAAAGTAACACAAAATTAGCTATTCAGCAGCAGCATTAGGAGCTTCCCCATCTATCACCACCATCACAGGAGCTTTAGCCCATTCCCGCAGCGGAATGTCGTCAACTGCATCAGGAAGCCAAGTCTCTAGCTCTTGCACCACGGCATCCTTGATATTTCCTGACCAATATTGAATTAAAGACAAAATTAGAAAGATCATCGATCGATTAGATTTAGGTGTTACCCCTGTAAAACAGATATCATTGCGATGTTTCCAAAGCGACCAACATAGCGCACTTATGGTTATTAGAGCTGCTGTCCTCTTTGTAGAAGGTAAGAATTTGACAAAATCTATAACATCATCAAAATTGTGCCAATTCATAAACACAGCTTGGAAATCTCCCATCCAGAACCATATGGTTTTGACAAAAGCACATTGAACAAATAGATGGTTCGTAGATTCAGCAGCCCCACAAAACTGACAATGATTAGAACCTACCCAGCCCTTTTTAATCAAACGTTGTTTAGTAAGAATTCTTTTATTGGACAAGAGCCACATAAAAACCCTAATTTTAGGAGGAATAGGAACTTTCCACCATATCGCATAACTATCCGCTTGAACCCCTCTAAACGCAAGAAAAGCATATAATGAATGTACAGTAAACTGATTAGAAGAATCCCATTTCCAAGATATTCGATCTTGTGCATGGGTAAAGGCTGTTACACTAATTAATCTCAAAATTTCAGTCCATTCAGCAGCCAAGACCCCAGACAATTGTCGTCTAAATTGAACTATTTCACCATGGGAGTTAAGTACGGCATTCACAGAAATATTAGGGTGTAGGCATAAGGCGTAAAGTTGAGGATAACTAATAGCTAGAGTACATTGGTCCACCCAAATATCATTCCAGAATGAAACTTGACTATTTAAACCAACTTGGTACCATACACTCATTTGACCTATATATTCTAATTTTTGGATTTCCTTCCACCATGGTGACCATCTAAGTATAATAGGACCAGAATAGTACTTATATAAAACTACCGTTTTCCAAAGACTAGAATACGAGGTGTCTTTAAGTTTCCACCACCACTTCAACAAAAGTGAGATATTCATAAGTTCTAAATCTAAGATGCCTAGCCCCCCATGTTGTTTAGGTAAACAAGCAAGTGACCAATTAACCAAATGATATTTTTTCCTATGAGTTTCAGCCCCTTGCCATAAAAAGGCTCTTCGAATTTTATCAATTTGTACTAAAACTGTTTTAGGAATCCTATATAGAGATAAAGTATAAAGAGGTACAGCAGTTAAGACGGAGTTTAACAAGGTAAGTCTGCCCCCTAATGACAATAATCGACCCTTCCAGTTCTGCAATTTTTTAGAGACTTTATCTACTAAAAAGCCCCAATCAGTAACCGCTAATTTTGATGCTAATAGTGGTATACCTAAGTACTTAAGTGGGAATTTTCCCACAGAACAGTGAAATAAAGTAGCTAATTCTCTAGCATTATCAATATTGATAGGTATTAATTCTGTTTTCTGCAGATTAATTCTAATTCCTGACACAGCTTCAAAAGATTGCATAGCCCACCAAGTACGAATGATGTTTAAAGGAGTAGCCTCTAAAAATAAAATAGTATCGTCTGCATAATGACCATTAGTCATTGCAGAACCTTGAAAACATGGGGGGCCCAACCCTTTAATCGTGTGTGAATGTCTAGCCTTATTGAAAATTTTGCATAAACAATCGGAAGCTAGGATAAACATAAAAGGAGATAAAGGGTCCCCTTGGCGTACACCTCGTTTACAAGGAAAAAAAGGTGTAAGGGAGCCATTTATATTTATACTAGTGTAAGAACTGATTAACCATTGTCTAATCCATTGAACCCAAGCATGACTAAAACCTCTACTGATTAGCATTTCATTAAGAAATTCCCAATTAATTTTGTCATATGCTTTCTCGAAATCAACTTTGATAACTACACCTTTTTGTTTGATAGCTTCACAGTAATGAATTATTTCATGTCCTAAAACAACATTATCTAAAATATAGCGACCTTTAATAAAAGCAGCTTAGGAAACATCAATAAGTCTATCTATGATCAGTTCTAATCTATTGGTTAACAATTTGGATATGATTTTAAAACTACAATTAACTAGACTTATAGGTCGAAATTTAGTAATATGATGAGCATCCGCCTCCTTAGGAATTAAACAAACCGAGGCCTTATTCAATTTGGATAAGTCTACTTGATTAAGAAAAAACAATTCAACCAATGTAATTAAATCAGTTTTAACTAAGTCCCAAAAATGTTGATAGAATTTAAAAGTAAATCCATCGGGGCCCGGTGCCCCAGTTGGATCAGAAGAGAAGACAGCAGCTTTAATTTCATCCTCGGTAAATGGCTGAATTAAAGAGCTGTTTTCCTCCTGTGTAACAAGTTCATCAGGAGCCCAAAAATGTGGGTCTAATGATGCATATTTAACCCCTGGAACCCCAAAGATACCTTTATAATATTGTGCTATGTGCTTACTGATCTCAGGAATATTATGTGAAAGCTGACCATCAATATCTAAACCAGAAATAGTATTTTTCTTTTTCCTATGAGAAGCAATCCTATGAAAAAACTTAGTGTTCCCGTCCCCCTCTTCCAACCAAGTTTGTTTGGATCTCACTTTCCAATATAATTCTTCCTCTAAATAAATTTCATCTAGACATTTTTTACACTCAGTCCATTGCTCGAATTCCTCACAGGTCAGATCCCTATACTCTTGTATTTGTTCCAACTTTTTTAATTTGTCTAAGGCATGTGACTTTTTTTTCTTGTTAGCCCCATAGTGATTCCGAGCCCACCCACGAATTTTTCTTCTCAAGTATTTAAGTTTTTCCTTCCAACTATGTCCTAAATTATGTCTATCTAAAGGAAATTCCAGCCATTGTGTTGCGTATTAGTTTAAAGTTTTCAGATGATTAAAATTAATGGATATAAAGGCAATGCTTGAGTGGCTTGATCCCACCCTCTTCAAAGATTGATAATAATAAATAAATAATAAATAACAGGAGAAGGATATATGTCATATGTCATATTAATTAAGATTCCATGAAACATTATCATTCCATGAAACATTATCATCAATTTGATTTTGCTAAATATATAAAGAATTGGTTATTATAACACTTGAGCTTATTCCAAAGGAATAATGCCAATAAAAGAGAAGTTAGCTTATAAGAGAAGCTAATTAACCTTTTTTAGTTCTGTCACGGTTTTCAATAATAAAACTTGCATGCGCTTTGTGCATACATATTTTATTCACAAGAGATATATAAAGTTATTTCACGGTAGGTGAAGAATTAATTATACAACCATCGCTTATTCACTTTAGTCCATTTAAATAATCGGAAATAAATCACAACAATGTTTTCTAGCTACCACTTTCATTTTTCGGATTTCTCCATGTTTTGAATGAATAATTCTTAATTTATTTATACCAATTTAATTCGCGTTCTTAATTATCGATCATGATTGAAATTCTATTTTAGTACCTTTTATATGTCTTTGAGAAAAATTTGGCATTATATCGCATTGATATTCCATTCTTTTTTCTTTATTTCATAGTTGTTTGAGAAAGAATTTTGACAGTTTTTCACCTTAAAACCTCTCTTTTAGCTAGTGAAGTCTCATTGAAGGAACTTGGTACGAATAATTCGGTCAACCAAATTATTTGCCGTTCGGTTCGTAAACACCAAAAAAATATTTTATTCACAAATAAAACGTGAATTATGTCACTATGGTAACCTATCGTACGACCTATTTTGCATATTTTTTAGGAGTCTCATTGAAGGAACTTGGTATGACTCGGGCGTGGTATAGGAACAACGAAGTGCGTATCCTCTAAGATATCTCATATTTTGCGTGACCGACGTGTCCGGTGCCTATATTCGGGGATATAGAGCAGAGGACCAGTATAATTTGAGCTTTGAGATTCGTGCAGAACGTATTTGAACGGTTCAGATTTTCCAAAAAGTCATACCAAATATGAGATATCTCAGAGAATGCGAATTCGGAGCAACGTATAGTAACAATACCTGTACTACCCTACCGCAACTGAGAATAAAAATCGCAGAATTGAGCAATGGGATTTATTCCAACTAATAAAATAATTTTCTATAGCAACCACAACTTGACATGAAAGCGCATCTGGTGTAGTGGTATCATAGTACCCTCCCACGGTACTGACCAGGGTTCGATTCCCTGGATGCGCATATTAATTTTTTGTTTACTTTTTGTAATTTCTTCATTTTTTTTCTGTGTAGTGTTCTTGCATTTTCAACGTCTCCAAAAATAACCCAATCACCCCGAATAGTTTATAGATTATATGGACTACAATCGAAATAAAAAACATAAAAAAGTAGAAAACAAATCATGAGTTTTCCGGATTTTAAACTAAATTATAATTTGTATTTAATTATGGATATTAATAAAAATGTCGATTTTCCAGGTATACATTTGATTTCAAATTTATTGGACCAAATTTTCGTAATTGATATGAATATTACTGACTGTAAGTTTTTGTTTTAACTTGACATAAATAAATTTAAGTTAGGGACTTAAACAAAATAATATCTCAACAAAAAGATAGTGTGAAGCAATGCATTTTAAGTAATAATTTCTTCAAAAAAAAAAAAATATTTTAATGCTCCATATTTTGCATCCCTTATCTGTACGTGTAAATGTTTATACTAAATATGTACATTATTTATCTAAATTATATTAGCAAGTATATATCTCTACTATGCAAAGTTTTCCTCCCTTTTATTTCTAAATAACTACAAGGAAGTTCGAACTAAATACTTTTTCGAAAGATTAAAATTACAACTTCAGAATTTCAATTATTTTGGATAGAGAATCAAATAAATTGGCACATTAGAACTTATTAATTTCATTTTTATCAGAATTCTTTTAAAAAAAAAACACAAACACCAAATTTAAATGACCATTTATTATTGATTATATAGCGAGTCTAAACTCAAAGACACTTCACAACACAGTGCTGTGATACATCCTCATCCCAAACAGAGAATTTCTGAAAGCAAAACATAAAACAAAACCACAAATTGACGCAAACCAAACCAAACCAACCCAAACTAACAATAATTACAGAGGTATAGAAGCAGCGGTCTTCTTCCAAGCATCACGAGCCGAGATATTCTCCCACCATGCCTTAACATGCGGCCTAGAATTGATCAAATCGGCCTTGGGTGTCTTCACAAATAGGTATATCTCAGGCATATGGTTCAAATCCGCAAGGGTAAATTCGTCTCCGGCAATATATTTGTTCTTCGACAGGTGGGCCTCGTACACATCTAGTACTGCACTTAATTGTTTGGCCTTTGCCTCTACATTTGCCATGTCGGTAGTCATGCCCATAAATGGCTTGATGAGGATCTCAAAGTTTATTCCATGGATTAACGGGTTGAATTCGGAGGATTCGACTTGTAGCCATGTCTCGAACTTTGCTAAGCTGGCAGGGATGAGGTTGCACCCACTCTCCTTGTACTTGGTTGCAATGTAGCGAGTGATTGCGCGAGATTCTGTGAAAAATAAATTACACAAGTTTTAGGTGGAAACAATATAGTCTATGTCTTAATATGGTTATATGAGCTGTTTTAATATTGAAGAGATGTGCATGATGTCACAATTTGCAGGGACAACAAAAAAAAAATTTAACCAACTTTTAAGGGACTTGCTTGTGGAATGTACATATGGCGAAATTTGGAGATGTTGCACACATTAATAAAATTTAAACCTTTCTACATCATATATAGTAACAACTTTACAGTTTAAAAACATGTACCACATTTGATCTATTTCAAGGACTGAAAGATGCAAAAGAACCAATGATAAGAAAATTAAAACTTTGATCAGAACTTACCGAACAGGGTCTCATTGCCATCTTGAAGTGCTGGGAGTTGACCAAATGGCTGAAAAAGATTCACAAAAAAAATATTAGAACAAAAATTTATATGAAAATGAGTTGACCTTGCCAAAATTATATTTTGGAGTTATTTAGGACCGAAATCTAATTTTGCAGAGCAAAATTATTTTTATTTTCTCAGACTATAAACATTTTTTCCCTAAAAGAAAAAAAAAAGGCACAAGCCGACTTATTTTCAGTTGAAGTCACTACCAAATTGTTATTCTAGTAACTAATAATTCCATATGCTGGAGGTTTTCATACGCTCCAAGTAATCAGAAACATTTTTTCAATGAAGTATACTTTGACTTGAACTAATTAATCGATTAATACTGTGAAAATAATATCTGACTGCACTTCCGATTAGATCTACACAATATTTTTCTGTTACTCAATTAATTAACACTACAATCCAGTAATCAATCAATCGCTAGGTAAAATCAAGGCGCCAAATCAATTAATTAATCAGATCGAAAGAAAAATATAATCAAGAGAGAGAGAGATTAGAATAGATACATTGAGAGCGAGGAATTCAGGCTTTTTGTGAGCACCGACGGAGAGATCGACGGTGATAAACTCGAACTCCAATACCTTCTCGTTCAGCGCCGCCATCGCTCGCACAGAGTTGTTCGACAGCGTCATTCCATACAACTTGATCGCCATTTTCTCTCTTTACTCAGTGTAGTCTCCTTTCTCACTTCCTCTCTCTTTTCTGATCTTTTGTCTTTTTAGTTTATCCCTCTATCCTCTCTAGATATATAAATAGTAAATAACGAGTACACGAGTCCAGTACCCTAAAGTAACACATTTTTTTAGTTTTCATCAGAACCGTGCGTTTAGAATGCACGGTCTTAATATTCGTGTGAAAAACAGATTGGACGGTTCCAATCGAAATGCAAAAATTTTATTACTTTAGCGTATCACAATGATGGTGATCGCGGCGCAATGGGCCGACCAATAAATATCTGTATTTCTTTTTCTTGTAGCGAAGCCGAGAATCCGTTGACTTCATTGGGAGAAGTGGTAGTAAGATCCAGATTATCTGTGGCAACCAATGAAGCTTCCTTCCAATGAGGCCTGTAGAGGAGACAGGAGACTGGAGAGCATAGTAATATGGTTCGCGAATTATTCACAAATAATTCGGATTTCAGCATCTAACGAATCAATCAGCGTAAACATTAATTCGCAAATTAAACAAATTATTCGCGAATAATTCGAGAAATTTGACGAAATCTACGTATAAAACGCATTTTGTTTGGTAAATTCATCTCCCGTCAGAAACTAATTTAGCGTTTAATTCTCCGAAGGGGCAAGCACACAAGTCATTTGACTTCTCATCTTCTGAAGGAGCAAGCCATATAAGCCAAAGGACAAGACTGCAGCACGTGTCAGTACTTTTGAGTAGTTTAAGGTAAGAAAAAAATAATAAACTAAAATATATTTTGAGTCAGCCGGCTGGATAGTCAAAGGCAAAAGTTAACAATCAAATTTGCATGAATATCCTTTCTTTTTTAAGATTTTACACATAAATAGTTTTTTGTATTATTTGACTTTTTCAAATAGATAATTTAAAAATTATTAAAAAAATTCTGAATCATTTCCGAATTATACCCAAATTATTCTCAAATCACGAACTTCTGACCCGCCTGAACGAACCGAACCGAATAATTCATTTGTTACTGTGCTGAAGAGTAGATTCTACTCTTCTTAGAAGCTTCTACTTCAAGTCGCGCCACAGAAAATTATATATTTAATCGGAGTCTAGTTCCTCTGTGGATAATCCTGAATAATCTGACATGGGGCCGTGTACTATAATGATAATCGCATCAGTTTTTATGTGGGATCCACCTGTCTATTAATTGACGCAGAAAAGGTTATGGAGGAGCAAATGAAGTAAATGGGCACGTTTTAAGCGGTGGATATAGAGAGGGAAAAACGTGCCGTGTCGTGCCGTGCCGTGACTTGACACGTGCCGGCCGTGACTTTGGTCACGTGCCGTGTCGTGCCGTGACCAAGTTAATTTTTCACGTGCCGTGCCGTGTCCGTGACAAAAATTACGAGAGGTGGTCACGGCACGCGAATGGTCACGGCACGCGAGTCACGCCTGTGACTCGCGGTGTCCGTGACTAAGTCGTGCCGTGACCAAAAGTGCCGTGACCAAACGTGCCGTGACCAAAAGTGTTGTAACCAAATGTGTCGTGACCGGTTACGTTAGTCACGTTTTATCGCATTTAACGTTTTTAAAAAAAAAATATGAAACGATTCTTTAAAATTTAAAATAAAGAATTAATGTTGAAAGAAATTATTGATGCTAAAAAACATATTTTTTTGTCCAGAATTTAGAATTTAACATAAATTAATGTCGAATCGTGACTGACGTGTCTACCGTGCCGTGACTCGCGTGTCCCGTGCCGTACCGTTCCGTGACCAAGACAATTTCCGTGCCGTGCCATGCCGTGTCTTCTTTGCCAACTATTGGTCACGCCACGCGAGTAGTCACGGCACGGGACACGCGAGTCACGGCACGTAACCGACATGCGTGCCGTGCCGTTCCGTGACGGAGCCAGCTCCGGCGTGCCATTTTTCCCACTCTAGGTGGATATATGGCTTTCGTGGAAAATAGTGGAGCATGATTCGCGTGGAAATTTGGAGGTATGAGGAAAGAAGTTTCTAGAAAGAGAATGATTCTTCCTGGTTGGTGCAAACGGATCGGATATTTCAGATCCGGATCAGTACCCGAAAATTATATATAGATATGAATTATAAGTATTCGAACAGTAGATATACATCCTATAATAATATATAATATGAAATTTTTTATGTTATTCACTGTTATAACCAGATAATATTATCAACTTTTGATATTTTTGTAATAATATTATATATGTTTTTAATAAATAATAGTATTAAAAAACATATATTCGATATGTATCCGTATCCGCCGTTTAATATCCATTTCGTATTTTTATTCGAAAAAAAAAAGGATTACGGATATGATTTTACCACTATTTGATCCGTATCCAATTCTTGTGCACCCCTAAGCAATGTTATCAGAACCAGACCGGATATCGACTCGTTAAAGTTTCGGATCAACGTTTAATGGTCATACCAGCGAGTCAACCGGTTCAATCGCTGATTCTTTTTTTACTATTATAAATTATAATCCGAAAGTTTATATAATTATTTATTTTTGTATCTAAGCCTAAACCTGAGCAAAGTAGTATTGATACAATGTATGTTTAAATTAATTATGATTTGCAAGCTTTGTTTATAGGATTACACAGTGATAGTGGCCAGCACAGCAAATTATAGAATTACGGATGCTTATGTCAGTGTATTTTCAAAAATAGTCACTTTATATCCTTGCAGATTGTAGCTAGCCAACACAGTGAATTTTCAAACTGAAAAGGATGTGGACGAACATATAGCCTTCATTCATAGATTATTATGTATAAAAATATATATTTAGTACCGTGACTAGTGCACACAACCTTTGCAAAAGCTTAATAAATCAAGAGGAGGGTTCCAATGCCTCATGCCTCATGTTCTATATCTTCATTTTCATACCTCATCATACCTCATGTTCTATATTTTCATTTTCATAGTCTAAATTGTCGTTCCGAACCGTTCACCATGATATCCATACTAAAATATGGTTGGGGATGAAATTTTATAATTTTTGGAAAATTTTTGCTATTTTTTAAGATGGGTAGAAAATCACTATTTTTTAAACGGTCCAAAAACAGTGATTTTGTACCCATCTTAAAAATAGTAAAAAATTTCCAAAAAATATAAAATTTCATCCCCAAGCATATTTAGTATGGGTATCATGTTGAACGGTCGGATTGACAATTTGAACTTTGAAAACAAAGATATAACGTATGAGGTAGATGAGGTATGAAAAATATGAGACATTGGAAACCCTCATAAATCAAAGACATTATCATTTCAGTCTATTACCGCTTTTGCCCTCCTCATAGCTTATTGAAGAAGCAACAAGTTCACATCTCTAGCTAGTAGCTTACAACATCACAAGCGCCTACTTCGACGAAAGAGAAAGAGAAATTTACGAAAATTTTGATTGGCGAACCAATCTGTTTTGAACTAGGTTTTTTGTCAGTTTAGTTCAATTTATTTTTCATAAAACCAACTGGTTAAACCAATTTTATCCAGTTCAAGTGCAGAAACAATTCTTTTAAAGAACCGAACCAGATTGGTAATCAGGTCTGGTTTTTTCCGGTTAAACCACTAGTTCAGTCCGGTTCTGATAACACTGTGTAAGAGTTTAATTAATAGAGCTCAAATTGTAATTATGCCCTCCAGTCTGGTCTTTAATGCATATTCTCCATTATTTTTTTAAAGAAAGGCTAATTCTTCTTTACCTTTCAATTTTTTATTTGTTTGGTATAGAAAGTCTAATTTGAATGATAAAATATAATATGACGCGGCAAACTATTGTTTATATTCAACCAACAACTCAATTAATTTAAAAAGGTCTAATGGACGCATGCAATGTTATCATAGCTAACAACACAATAAGATATAAAAAGGGGAGTAATCCAACAAACACCCCACCAAGGCACTAACATATGTCACCAATGATTGTGAAGCAACGAATTTCATTTGACATATACTGTCTGGTTCTTTCACATCTATATCCATTCAAATTGGATAGACAAATTTAGACAATTTTAGGTACCTGTAGGCGAGACCACACCATGAGCACTAGTGACCCTGTGTTCTAGAATATGAAAGTGATAGAAGATTGGAGAGAGAGAGAGAAATGGGAACCTTCCAGAGGACAATTGAAAAGGGATCATAATATGCTGCGATTCTTCACTGTGAACAGTACTCTGAAATTTTCTGGCTTTTTTAAATCCAGCTGTCGAATTGTTTTGAGATGCGTGCACAAAAAACTAGCTGTTTTGAGATGCGTGCACTAAAAGTTGGACGGCTGGATTTGGAAAAAACAGGAATTTAAGGGTTACCGTGCTCAATATTTGAATCGCAGCAGATCTCAATCCATTGAAAAGAGAGGGAGAGAAATTCGCTGACCACAGGGGTAACCACATGTAAATGTTACAGTAATATATATACATGTGGACCCACTTGTCTGTGTAACTATTCACGAAAAATGTTCATATCACCTAAGTGACATAATCTTTTATATTTAGATCTGGGACTATTCGATCAGAATCTGCACAAATATTAAAAGGATTTTGTGTATTTCACCTCGAGACGGATTAACCTAAATTCTAATCGGACAATCAGGATTCAGGGGGAGGGAGGGGAGTGATAAGTGTTAATTTTACAAATTATTTCTTCTTGTTATATTTGAAATTAAAAAACATGACTTGTGCTTGTGTTAAATTTATGGCTGGCTAAACATTTAATCTAGGGAATATGGATTAGCTTAATATTCTTAATTATGTTTAGGTTTAGTTATTGAATTTTTATTTATGGTTGTGATGTTGATTTATTTATGCATGCTTTAATTTGGTTTGTCAATAAAGAAAATTAGAAATTTGTGATGTTGATTTATTTATGCATTCTTAATTTGTGTGTTGTCAACAAAGATACAAAGTTTTGTTGATATTATTTGAATTGGGATGTGCAAAATAATATATATGTACTTTAAAAATTAGAAATTAAAACAAGCAAATACAAAAGAAAAAACATAGCAAAAATTGGAAATCAGTAAATGTAATTCTTTCTAATAATAATTTTGTGATTTTAATATATATAATACTAGTATAATTTGAAAATAATTTCTTATTTTATAATATAAATAATGTATATCAAAATAAAATGCCTTGCTGTATGCATTCAGAGATTCACAGAAGTATATAAACATTTTATAAAAATAAATACAAAGAAAGATCAAGGGTGTAATGCGTAAAAGAATTAAGCATATATCAATTATACTTAAAATTAGTCATAACAAATGAAAAGTCAATTATCATTATGTTAAAAAATATGATATGAGTTAAGAAATAGGTGTCCTTATCCTCTACGGCAAGAATCCATATCCTCTTAGGTAATAAAATATTTATGTTTGGATCACGACTGTCTGATCGGAATACGGATCAATATGGTTCGAGGTGGAACGCACAGGACTTTTTTAATAGTTGTGTGGATTCTTATTCAACGGTCCAGATTTAAACAGGAATATTGTTACCTTAGTTGATATGAATTTTTGAGGCACAGTGACATGATTCATGAATAATTTGATTTTTTAATGTCGGTGAACCAAACAACGTATTATTTGATGGACTAAATTTTTATCGAATCATTCGCGATTAATTCACAAATTTTACAAATTATTTATGAATAATTCACAAATTTAAATTATTCTCGAATTACGAATTTTTTATCTCGGCTCTCGAATAATGCATTTATCACTGTACAAGGAGGAATTCACATCCTCCCCAGTACCGTATAGGGAATATTTTACAATTAGTGAATCTGGACCGTTCTTTTTAACTTGGCACGATCTCAAAGTCCAATAATACTGCCTTGTGCTAGCCCGAATCTCAAAGCGGCTTAGAGTAATTTCAAACCGTAAAGTGAAGGGAATCTTTTACATTAATGGAGAGGATACTTGTTCGTAAACAAAGATAGAAGGAAGCTTCCTTGAATATCACATAAGATCTCAATTTACGGACCAAGCCCAGAGTCAATGCATGCGTGGCACAATGAAATCCAAATATTATAAGGTCGCCACCACCACTCGACTAGAATTCGTTATCTTAAAGTAACTCAAACTTGGCATTTTGATTAAGCCCGTCCGATCTGATTGTTCACTAATATTAAAGTGAACTTTGTGATCGGACGGTCTATATCTAAGCTCAAATTTTGTGTTACTTTATAAGATCGGACCCCAACCGTCTAAATCCTTATCCTTATTGTAACTCAAAATTTGCATTTAGAGATCCAACGTCCGATCTGGTTTTGCAAATATAGTAGTTATTATGATCGGATGGTCTATATATAAAAACAAATTTTGTGTTACTTTAGGAGAAGGGACCTCACCCGACTTTGCGGGTCATCGTTATTTTCTATATATATACCCGAGACCAGAGCATAGAGGGAGAAACTAAAAAGAGAAAAGATAAGAGAAGACAGGAAGTGAGAAAGGAGACTATACTGAGAGAGAGAGAAATGGCGATCAAGGTGTACGGAGTGCCGGTGTCATACAACGTGGTGCGAGTGATCGCGGCGCTGAACGAGAAGGGATTGGAGTACGAGCTTGTCCCCGTCGATCTCGCCGCCGGTGCTCACAAAAAACCCGAATTCCTCGCTCTCAACGTATCCATTCTAATATCTCTCTCTCTCTCTCTCTCTCTCTCTATCTCTCTCTCTTTTTATATTTCTCTTTAGATCCGATCTGATCAATTAATTAACTAGCTGTCATGATTTACCTGACAATTGATCAATCACGAATAATTCGTTAAATTCGGAAAAAATTGTAAAATTCGCCAATTATTCATGAATAATTCGGTCAACCGAATAATTAGCACTAAAAAAATTTGGCGAATAGTTCGTAAAATTTGGGAAAATTTTGTAAAATTTGCAAATTATTCCGGCAAAAATTCGGTCAGCCGAATAATTCGTAGTTTGGTTCACCATCACCAAAAAAACGAATTATTCGCAAATCTTGTGACTACTGCTAATCCATTAAAAGTGTAGAAACTTACATATATGTCTAATTCATTAACTTTTATAAGGGTAAAATGGGAATTATGAATTTAGAAGAGTGATGAATTTACAATTCATGAAAAAGTTAATGAATTGGATAAATTGTGAGTATCAGTAAATATGATATTACAATGTTTTGAGGAGGAAATATGTAATTGAGGTTTTTTAGGGGATACATGAAATTCCTCTAAAATATTAAGCGAATTGATATGCTG
>JAJGRW010000697.1:591202-793713 GCA_025461045.1 Carex parvula
AAATGTACGTAGATCAAATTTTACATTTTGTAGAATTTTTTTACTATTTTTTTAGATAGGTAGAAATCTCTTGATTTAAATGATTTTCTACGTATCTAAAAAAATGGTAAATTTTTTTTGAAAAATGTAAAATTTAATCTGCAAATACATTTTCAAATGGAGATCATGTCGAACTGTTCAGATGGACTCCTTTAGCTATGAAAATGAAGATATTGATCCATATTACGGACCAATCCGTGCTATGCATAGTTCCATAGCCTCTATTAATATAACGTGCTGTTGTTATTCTCAAAGTGACTCTTTTTACGTTTATTTAATGCCTCGTGCGAATTTAATATGTTTCTATGAATTGTAGCTTGACAGTTGTCAGTAACCTTCTGAAAAATTACAAAATCGACCCGAAATGATCGGCCGACTCGAAGTCGGTAGTGAGACTGTCATTGACAAGAGCAAATCGATCAAAACTTGGCTCATGCAAATTTTTGAGGTAGTTTTAACACCCAATTATACATAAATAATTACTATATTACAGTTTGAGATTAAACTTTTAAAAATGGCAGGAGCATGGCAATACTGGACATAGAGGGAGTTGACTCGAGCAATGCATGCTATGGTGGGACCCCGCCGCCTTAGTTAATTGCGTGAATTGGGTTGAGAGTAACTCTTGGGACGGCCGCTACGGCCTAGTTGTTTGTACTGATAGTGCAGTAAGTATCAAAATCATCTAGGGTTTGCATACAAACCCTAGAATTGACATTAATTAATATCTTTTTTGACCCATGAGATTAATGTTGCCTCTTCTCTAATTTATATTCTTCTTCATTTTATTCACTTTTTCCTTTCTATTTATCTGTCACATTTTTCTAAATCACTAAACCCTAATGGTTTATGCAAAGATTGTGGAAGGGGCAAATATGTATTAGGAAAATTAGGTGTTTCTGGTAACTGATAAAATTATGAGTTCCTTGTATATCTTCTCTCAAAATATACTTCTTTATTAGGTTTATGCTGAGGGACCCGCGAGGCCAACTGGTGGGGCCGCTGCTATTGCAATGCTAATCGGGCCAAATGCACCTATTGCTTTTGAAAGTAAATATAGGGCTTCACATATGGCCCATGTCTATGATTTTTACAAGCCCAAGCTTGCCAGTGAATACCCGGTTAGTTTTCACTCACTAATTTATAAAATTTATAATTTTATGATGGCTATTTTGCAATTTTTCATAAATGTTATATTATGTTTAGGTTGTAGATGGGAAGCTTTCTCAAACTTGCTATCTCATGGCAGTTGACAAGTGCTACCGGCGTTTCTGTGAAAAGTAAACCTTGTTATATTGTAATCATATATTATTCTTGATACTTTTTTTTGTAGAATTGTTTTAATTGTTTGATTTATTTCCATTTTTGGTAATAGATTTGAAAAGTTTGAGGGAAAACAATTCTCAGTTGCCGATGCCGATTATTACGTGTTCCATTCTCCCTATAACAAGGTAACTGTGCATATTAATTAATTATTGTACTTCTCTACCACATAATATTTTCGACACATTATAATAAACAATCACTCTCTGTCTCTCTCTAAAAAGCTTGTACAGAAAAGCTTTGCTCGGGTCTACTACAATGACGTCTTGCTTGCGTGCGCAATTGCAGGTTTTTTGTAATTATTCGTTTTTTAAAATATCGTTTCTACCTTTTTTACCATAAACCCCCTTTTTTTGTCTGATTTGTCTTTTATTTATTTATTTATTTTAAATTTAGCACGGTTGATGAGGATGCAATTGAAAAACTAAAGCCCTTTGCTGATCTGGTCGGAGACGAAAGCTACCAAAGCCGTGACCTAGAAAAGGTTATTCTCTGATTTTTTTTTTTTTTCTGCAAACAATTAATTAAATTTCTTTTCTTTTGATATTAATTTCTCCAAACTCATTATTTGGTGGTGACTATAACAATGCATAGACTTCTCAACAAGTGGCAAAAGCTTTGTATGATGCAAAAGTGGGCCCCTCTACAATACTACCAAAGCAAGTAGGTAACATGTACACTGCGTCTCTTTATGCTGCGCTTCTATTTCACAACAAGCACGCCACTCTGGTAATTTTTCCTCTTTCTCTATCCATAGTATAGCGACATGTCGTGCTATCGCCTCGAAAACCTACTTCAAAAGTGATGCGTTTACATGCAAAATTTATAAATTTTCGAATTCATTTAGTATAAAGTCAAGTAGTCAAAAAATGATGAAAAATGACTGTATTAATTAACTTACAAATCTTCGTTTTTTTACCACTATACTTTGTTTTTCGTGGTGATAGCACGTGATGTCTTATACTATAGATAGCACGCTAGCTAAACTCTATAAATTGAAATGCTTGGTTTTAATGCGAATATTGCATTTTTACAGGAAGGTCAGAGAATAATGATGTTCTCTTATGGGAGTGGCATGACTGCTACTGTTTTCTCTTTGAAGGCTAAAAAGGCGCAACATCCTTTCACTCTCTCTAACATTGCTTCTGTTCTTGATGTATCGCGGAAACTCGAGTCAAGACACGAGGTCATTAAAATTCTCTCTCTCTCTATCTATAAATTATACCCAATGCTTTAGCACATCTGAAACTTAGGCAGCATTTTGATTAAAGATGGTTACACAAAAATATCTGAATTACATGAATTTTTAATACCTGGTGAAATCTCTTTAAACATAATTTTGAATTAGAGAGCCAGTATGTTAAAATTTTTTGGTTGGAATTTAGTCAATTGTAGGCTTAAAAAAATAGTTTTTTTTTTATGGTAAGGAGATAAATTGTCAATATTTTACTCTAATTAGGCGTTTTTTATATGATATGTTTTGAATGAGTTGGGCTCTGCAGACATGAAAATTTTCTATCCTTTTGTGTTTATGAAAACTTTCAGGTGTTATCCGTAAAAAAGTTTAAATAATTACACAAAAGAGAAAAGAACAAAAATACAAGGTCATAAATAACACTTGTGATTTTCTTGTTTTATAGGTTTCACCTGAGAAATTTGTGGAGACACTGAAGCTGAATGAGCACCGGTACGGTGGCAATGATTTTGTAACAAACAAGGACACAAGCGTTTTATCTCCTGGTACCTACTATCTGACAAATGTCGATGCTCTGTACCGGAGATTCTACAAGAAAAAAGGAGAAGAGGCAAAGGACGCACCAAAAATTGCAAACGGTCATTAAATTTCACCACTATGTAATTCTATTTGTGGTGCATGCACGGCTCGGGGCAATGGTTTTTCATATTGCTAATGTTCTTTTTTAATTCTATGATTTGTGCTCTGTTCTTTTAAGTACTTTCTAGCTGAAGTTTAAATAAGCAGTACTTTTTTTAATAATCCGTAGGCTCATTTCCGATTTTTTGGCCGTTTAGCTTGACTGTAATTTTGATAGGTACGGGGTGGTACCAGTAGGGAACAAAATGATACTGTAGTACTGGTACACTAAAGTAAACATTTCATAGTAGTTCAGTATTACTAAAAATCCATGATTGGGTTGACAGGTACGGGTTTCAGATTTCTGGCCATTCAGCTTGACTGAAATTTTGACAGGTACGGGGTGGTACCAGTAGGGACCGAAATGGTACTGTAGTACTGGTACACTAAAGAAAAATACATTTCATACTGTTCATTATTACTAAGAACCCATAATTTGGTTGAAGGTGCTATAAATTTGGAGATAAAAAATGGGCATTAAATGCTATGATAGCTTAGGAGGGGGTAGGTGAAGTGGTACCAGGTACCATGTGCAAGTTAAATTGACAACACATGGATGCACGTGACCTACATATCTTGTTTGTTACCACTTACCAGTTGAAGCACATGTCAGATTCTCTTGTTGCTTTCAGTGACTCAATAGTTAGAGGCTACTTCTGAATTTTGCTATATTATTATATTGTGCTATGACATGTGGCTATTTAAGGAGCAAATAAACCTTTAATAATTTGGATTAAATTAAACAGTCGCTGTTGCGTTGCAAATTGGTAATGTGGATGTCACTATAATGAACTGTTTTCCAATGTCAAATGTCATGTCATAGAGCACAATTTTAAATGATATTGTATTTAATTTCACCAGTACTACTGTTCATGCATAATGGATATATATTTGATAAATACAATTATATTCTCTTAGTATTTCTTTGCCAATAAATGCAACTTCAAATTGCTTGATTGATACTGTTAGATGTTCAAGCAAATTTGGACAAATATATTCATAACGACTGTATTGCACATGTTATGGAATATTTGTCATCTGAAGTGTCACCAATTGGGAGGTCAATTTTAGTTTATTAAACTTTCATTTTACCCAACAAGATTACTCACCTCTCCATCTCAAAAATAAGAATGGAAAACAAATTGTTCAAGCAATTTTCCTTTTTTCTTTAGTTTTTATTTTTGAATCCCATATCCTTAGTTCTCAAAGAATGTTTATTTTGTTTATGTATCTGATAGAGTACTACTGATTTAACAACATAAAATTCAACAATTTTTTAATTGTTGTTCATTAACTGTAATACAGAGTCATGCACGACTAATAGTATGATGCTTATTTGATAATATATATTCTATTGTAGATAAAAAATTTTATATACAAATGGGTCATAATTAAGATTATCAGTGATCACTTACATGATCAATAAAAATGACATGTATATTTATGTTATCATCTAGATTAATTACCAACTATTTTTATTGGTGATATGAATATTACTATCAACATTCATGTAATCTTAGAACTACATAATTAATTTATTTTAAACATAATTTAATAGTATGATTGATTCGGTACAAGTTGATAACCTCAAGGACTGAAAGGTTAAATTTGAAAAAAAAAAAATCCAAATGATAAAATACTGATGTTTTTAGGACTATTTATGTAATTTAGTCATTTTAAGTTCACAGAATGCTAAAAGACAAAATATAAACATTAATTTTAGTTTGTTTTATTTGTTAAGTAAAAATATTGGGCCTAATTTCTTGGCCCAAAATAGAACCCATAATTCTCTTCGTTCTTTGATGGGTTTTTTTAGCCATTTACAGAGCAAGCAAGCCCAAATCTTTCCTTGATCCAGCAATGGCACATAGCACTTGCTGTAATTTTGATATCGGGAACGGAGTTGTTCCGATGCCCACCAAACAATTGCTTACAGTACCAAAAACTTTCTTATATTTCATTGCAGCAAAACATACAAAAGTTTCAAATAAAATAACTGTTAATTTTTAGAGAATGAAGGAGAAAGAGCAGAAATGATTGAATGAATTTTTGTTGTATTATTTTCTGATAATCTTTTACAAGCTCTGTACAAGAGTGTATATAGACAAGGATGGCTACTAGCCGTTATGTTATTTCCTAAACTATAGACACAATATTTTGTTGCCTAATTATCTCTAATTACAAATCTAATCCCCCATATCCAGCTAGGTACCATGTATGATTAATTGTTGTGCATAGGATGCTAGCTGGATTAATGTCTAAGTATAGCCAATGATAATTAAATGCTGAGGCTAGCTATTCTATTCCTCAACACTCCCCCTCAAGTTGGGTGCGAATAGATTAACAGAACCCAACTTGTCCAGTATATTTAGATGGCTTGCTTTGTCGAGTGCCTTGGTGAAAATATCTGCCAATTGTTCTTGACTTTTGACAAATGGCGTCTCGATTTCTCCTGATTGCACTTTATCTCGAACAAAGTGGCAATCGACTTCTATGTGCTTTGTTCTTTCATGGAAGACGGGATTGGATGCACTGTGCCGTGCCGCTTGGTTGTCACAGTACATTTGCATGACCTGTTTGCACTCCACCTTCATGTCGTGAAGTAAATGCTTGATCCAAGTAAGCTCGCTTGCTGTGGATGCTATGGCTCGATATTCTGCCTCAGCACTTGATCGTGCCACAACATTCTGCTTCTTGCTTTTCCACGTCACTAAGTTGCCACCTACAAAGGTACAAAATCCTGTGGTTGATTTTCTGTCACAGCTTCCGGCCCAATCTGCATCAGAATAACCAACCACATTGTTTGTAATGTTTTTCTTCATCCAGATTCCTTGACCTGGAGTGCCTTTAAGATACCTAAGTATTCTATAAATAGCGCTCATGTGACTGGTACGTGGAGCATGCATAAACTGGCTTACAACACTAACTGCATATGCAAGGTCTGGTCTGGTAACTGTTAAGTAAATTCATTTACCAACCAATATTTGGTATTGCCCTTTGTCAGGTAGTGGTTCACCTTCTTCTGATCCCAATTTAATGTTGGTTTCCATTGGTGTACCTGCTGGTTTAGCTCCTAATTTCCCAGTCTCTTTTAACAGGTCAAGGACATATTTTCTTTGAGATAGAAACAAGCCTTTGTTTGAGTGTGCTATTTCTATCCCAAGAAAATATTTGAGTTTTCCAAGGTCTTTGATGTCAAATTCATTTTTCAAATAAATTTTAACTTTTTGGATTTCTTCATCATTATTTCCTGTAATGATAATGTCATCAACATACACAAGTACAATAATGGTGCATGTTTGTGAGTATTTAACAAACATGGAAGAATCTGCTGTGCTTTTAGAAAAATTAATTTGTAACAAAGATAAGCTCAACTTTGCATACCAAGCTCTTGGAGATTGTTTTAGGCCATATATTGCCTTTTTTAACTTACATACACGTGATGGATTTGATGCTTCCTTATGTCCTGGGGGAAGGGTCATGTAGACCTCTTCTTCCAAAGTTCCTTGTAAGAAAGCATTTTTGACGTCCATTTGGAACAAATTCCACCCTAAGTTGGTGGCAACTGATAGCAAAATTCTAACTGTATTCATTTTTGCTACCGGTGCAAATGTCTCTTGGTAGTCAATACCATAGGTTTGGGTGAAACCTTTAGCTACTAACCTAGCCTTATATCTTTCAATTGTACCATCACTATTGTATTTTATTTTGTATACCCATTTGCAACCTACTGGTTTTTTATTTTTTGGTAAACATACAATGTCCCATGTGTCATTTTTTTCTAAGGCTTGAAGTTCCTCTTTCATAGCCTTACACCAAATTAGGTCCTTGTTAGCTTCATCAAACATGGTTGGTTCAATTTTGTTGGTTATCGTACTCAAATAGGCTCGATATTTTGGAGTAATTTTTTTGTAAGAAATAAACTCTTGAATTGGATACATCACCTGATGGGATACAAAATCCCTTAACCTTGTAGAAAGTTGTGTTTCTCTTATTGATCGTCTTAAGGAGATTTCTTCCCTAGGAGCGCTTTCTCCCCCTGAGGGAGTTTCTTCCCTCGGTGCACTTTCTCCCCCTGAGGGAGTTTCTTCCCTCGGTGCACTCTCTGCCTCTGAAGGAATTCCTTCTTCTAAATGCTCAACCTGTTCTTCATAAAGGTAGTGCATTTTGTGTTTCTGAATTTTGGATACCATCCTCCGAATAAAAAGGTTCTTTTTCACTAAAACTTACATCTCGTGATATATAAAGTTTGTGATTCTTTGGATCGTAACACTTGTATTCTTTTTTCTCGGATGAGTAGCCCAAACAAATGGTTTTGGTAGAATTTTTGTCTAACTTATCATGTCTTTTAATATGTACAAAACAAGTACACCCGAATACTCGGATATGGTCAAGGTTAATTTTCCTACCTTTAAGAATTTCTAGAGGACTTCTATGGTTTAAAAGGGCACTATGTAGTCTATTAATAAGATAGGTTGCAGTTAGTACTGCGTCAGACCAATAAATTTTTAGAACATTATTTTGAAAAATAAGAGACCTAGTAACTTCTAGAAGACGTCAATTTTTTCTTTCTGAGATACCATTTGTTCAAGTGTATTAATGCAAGTAGTTTGATGTAATATTCCCTTTTGTTTGAACAAATCTGAAATTTTTTTGTTAACATACTCAGTGCCATTGTCGGATCTAAATATTTTGACTTTGGCATTAAATTGATTTTCAATAAAATTTGAGAAATCTTGAAAACAGGAAAATACTTCACTTTTTGCTTTTAAAAGATAAACCCAAGTAGTACGAGAAAAATCATCAATAAAAGTAACAAAATATCTAAATTTATTGTATGAATCAATGGGAGCGGGACCCCACACATCAGAATGAATAAGATCAAAGCATTTTTCAGACACACTTGATGATAATTTAAAAGGTAACCTTGTTTGTTTAGAAAACTTACACACATCACAATTACTTGAATCTAAATTGCGAGAAAAAAGTTTATTTAATACTCTATCAGATGGGTGGCCAAATCTCCAATGTAGTAACTTGTCATAATTTGCTATACTTGATGTGGTAAGACAAATATTATTATTATTTCCTAAATAATATAGGCCGTTTTCTAATTTCCCTTCACCAATCTTCATTCTCGTCATTCGATCCTGAAATATCACTTTATTTGGTGAGAAAATTACATTGCAGTTTAAGTCTTGAGTGATCTTGCTAACTGACAGTAAATTTGAGTTAAGGTCAGGTAGGCACAATATATTTTTTATATTTTTGGTAAATAATTTGGTTGACCCGATTCCACATATTTTAGTTTTATTGCCATTAGCTACTGTGACATATTGAGAATCCTTTAGATCTTCATAATTTTGTAATTTTGTTTGATCATGTGTCATATGATCTGTAGCACCTGAATCTATGATCCAATTATTCAAGTTTTTACATAGATTTACAAGTTTTGGCACATTAATTTTATTTGGACCTTTTTCACATATTGAGCCGTTCACAGTTTCTTGGTAGGCTGGTTTTGTTACTAAGTTGGTCCTATTTATTGATTTGGTACCAAATAATTTTAATTTATTAAGAGAATTTGATGAACCTGCACTGCTGTTCAGCAGCAAATTATTCAATTGAGAGATTAGCTGCGCCAATTGTGAAGTAGATGCCACAGAAGATCCTGATGCACCCGACTCATTAAACCCTGAGAGGGCTAAGTTGGTTCCGACCCCTTCAGTTCGCTGGTTCGATCCTGAGTCGGCCAATCCCCCAAATTTTCTCTCCCCCTGTCTTGCGCCGCTTGATTTTTCCCTCTCCCGTTCTCCTCCCTTCGCAGCCGCTTTACCTTTCTTCGGTCGGAGATGAGGGTACAAAAACCAACACTGATCTTGATTATGCCCTTGCTTTTTACAGTTAGTGCATCGATCCCCTTCTCCTTTTGAGTTTTGAGACCGGTTAGGGTTTCGGAAGTTCGCGGCGAACGCTTGAGCCTCGTGTCCTTCGCTGCTAGCCTGTGGACCGGCCATGCTGTGGCGCTGCGAGTCCTCACGTTGTATGGTGGCCACAACGGATGCGAAGTCGAGAGAGGTGGGAGAGGAGAGGATCTGTGACCGGACCGGCTCATAGCTTGAGTCCAACCCGCTGAGATATGTGTATATTTCATCGAATTCACTTCGCTTTTGTATCTCGATTGGATCTGAGGTTGGAGGGAGGTAGACCTTCAATTCTTCAAACTTGGCTCTAAGTTGTGAGAGGTACTCTGTATGGGTTTTATTGCCTTGTTTGATTTGTGAAATTTCTTGCTTGAGGTTGTAGATATGTGAGAAATTGTGCTTCTTGTCGTACATACTTTTTGCTAAATCCCATGCTTCCTTTGCAGAGTTTTTGTGCATAAAAATGTTTACTATCTGTGGGTCCATCGACCCCATCAGCCATACCATCACAAGATGGTCTTGTGTTTGCCATTCCTCCAGTTTTTTGTTTTCTTCATCTGTGGGTATGTCTGATAATTTGGGTTGTTTTCTGGTGCCGGTTATGAAACCGAGCTTGCCTCTGCTGCTAAGGGCTAAGGTGGTTGCTCTTGCCCATGAGAAATAGTTTGTGCCATTTAGGATAATGTTTGTGAGCTTTGTTGATGAATCTGATTGTAGGGCCATTTTTCTGGTTTTTTTTTTCTGGTTTTGGATGGGTGGCTGTAGTGCAGCACTTGGGTGGCTGTAGTGCAGCTCTTGTTGTTTGTGTGATTCTGGATTCAGACTTGAACCCGCTCTGATACCATGTTAATTTTTAGAGAATGAAGGAGAAAGAGCAGAAATGATTGAATGAATTTTTGTTGTATTATTTTCTGATAATCTTTTACAAGCTCTGTACAAGAGTGTATATAGACAAGGATGGCTACTAGCCGTTATGTTATTTCCTAAACTATAGACACAATATTTTGTTGCCTAATTATCTCTAATTACAAATCTAATCCCCCATATCCAGCTAGGTACCATGTATGATTAATTGTTGTGCATAGGATGCTAGCTGGATTAATGTCTAAGTATAGCCAATGATGATTAAATGCTGAGGCTAGCTATTCTATTCCTCAACAATAACACATCATTCATATTCAAAATTATAAGAGAACAACATATATAGTTTACTATACACATACATAATTTTAATAGAAATCTTCCACAAAGTTTGTGATGCTAAAAACTTCACCCCGTCACGAATTAAAGCATAGATGTACTGAGATGCCTCCAGCAACTCCAGATTTGAGTCACAATATCACGCACTGCACACCGTGCCCATTTGGGATGACAACTTATTACATGGAACCAACATCGATGTCGTCTATGGTATCAAATATTTAGTGATCAACACCAAGTCCATGGCATCCTTTGTAAATGTACCAGACACATTACCAAGAAATAGATAACTCTGTCACGTAGCCCATCTGCATGTCTATAATTATTTTTTTTTTCAAAAAAAAAAATCAAGTAATTGATTTAATCAACATTTATTAGTATATTAGTAAGAATTTCATGCAATCAAATAATTGTGTATTTATGGTCGTATATTGTTTTGATGCATGGCCGTCAAGGAAAAAATAAAATATTGATCCAATCAAAATCAATTAGCTATACCATGACAATCTCTTTAACTGTTCAAGAGTAGAGAATTTATACCATAAAATGGTCCAAAATATTAACAACAAAAGCACATGGGTGCTTTCTCATTAAGCTAATGGAAAACTTGTGCTTGGTGGAAAAAATCAATAACAATGAGAGATTATTAGTTAAATAACCCAATTAAAACATTGCAAATTACCCATACACTTATCGTGATATAGAACTTCATTTGCACATAACAGAAAATTGTCATATTTACAGGAGGATAAATATTCCGCTGATTTTCATTTTTTTAAGCTTCAATGTAATGAATCAACAATTAAGGTCAATTTCATTAATGGAATACTAATCGGAAAGAAAGTAATCACCCTTTTTCTTTTTGGAAAAAAATTAACAAACTTCTAAGTGCTAGAAGTTGCTACTTGCTACCTCTCAATTAGCCAAATACCTCATCAACTTGCCCCATTGGACAATCGTTTCCTCTTGAAATCTCGATCTTAGAAAGAATAATCTTCACCTTTAGACACATGTCTCTGGTGGTGGCAGCGATGTTCGCAATCTTAATCTCCCTCTTGATCCTTCGATGAATCGCAGTATCGCACCTTGCTTGTGACTGAGAGAGAGAGAGAGAGGGAGGGAGAGAGGGAGGAGAGGATAGGGATTTGATCGGGCGAAGTGAAATCTGGAGAAATGGATTTCATTAGATGAACGGGTTTGACTCTATGAACCGGATTGAATTGATGAGGCACTCCGTTAATCAAACTTTTGATCTGATTTGTATCGAACGGCTTTAACAGCCCATCGAACCAACTTTGGTCTGATGGGCATCGGAACTATTCTTTGTGCTTTTTTTCCAAAAAAAGAAACAGCTTATATACTTGTATACACAGGAAATATGGGGGTGATTTTCTCGCTGGAAATAACTCCCAAGATTTCTTTACCAGATAATAACAAAAATTGACATAACAATAGTAATACCTTTAAACATACATGCATAAAATCACCCATACATTACAATATTAATACCTTCATACATACATGCATAAAATAGAAAACAATCTTATAATTAAATACTACAGAAACACACTTGTAAATAATGCAGCTCAAAGATTGCTCCAAGTACTCTTTCAGCTTGGCGTCAGAATACTTAGAATAAAGGGTCACGTAATTTCACCGAGGGCCTGACAACACTGAAGCTGGAAAGGGAGCTGACTGATCCACTACGCCAGGTATATTTGCGATCATTGGAATTGAAGAAACAAAATTATAATCCAATGATGTTTCAACCTCCAT
The DNA here is from genome assembly GCA_025461045.1 of Carex parvula. Classification (NCBI taxonomy): domain Eukaryota; kingdom Viridiplantae; phylum Streptophyta; class Magnoliopsida; order Poales; family Cyperaceae; genus Carex; species Carex parvula. The sequence goes on from JAJGRW010000697.1 coordinate 603,338, forward strand.
TGCTCCCTCTAAAACCTTAACCACCATTAACATTGAAGGTCTTCGGGTACTAACCCATTGCAAGCACCACATTGCAATCTCCATCACATTCACAATTTCTTTTTTGTATAATTCGACATCACCAAGATTTTTGTCTATCAAATCTGATAATCCATTGCTCTTAGATTTTTCTTCTAACAATCTAATCAGATGGCAATTTTCTTCAGTCTGGGAATCATCAAGGTTTCTTCTTCCAGATAGAATCTCCATTACCACCACACCAAAACTGTAAACATCAACCTTCTCAGTGACCATTGCTGTCAGCCATTCAGGTGCTAAATATCCAGGAGTGCCCCGCATTTTAGTCATTACTTTGCTAATGTCTCTATCGATAAGCTTGGATAACCCAAAGTCAGAAACTTTAGCATTAAAATTTTCATCTAAAAGAATATTTTCTGGCTTGATATCGAAATGCACAATTTTTTGCCTGCATTCCTCGTGAAGATAACATAAACCCCTGGCTTTGTCGGTTATAATTTTGAACCTGATGGGCCAATCCAAAGGGACTCTCCCTTCTCTGCAGTAGATCCACTGATCCAATGACCCGTTACACATGTACTCATAAACTAAAAGCCTATTCAACTTGTCAACAGAAAAACCAATCATCCTCACCAGATTGATGTGATGGATACTACCAATAGTCTCAATCTCCGCCAAGAAATCCTTCTTTCCATGTCCGACACTATCCAAACGTTTCACTGCTATTCTCTCGTTGCCCCACCTTCCTTCAAACACAGTGCCAAATCCACCTTTTCCGAGTTCTTTTACAAAGTTTTCAGTGGCCGCTCGTAGCTCTTCGAAAGTGAACCTGGTAGGCATCCCTGGTAATTGTTCAAAAATATCCTCATCTTGCTCTTCTTCACGTCTTCTCAAACACCCTATGTAAATACAAATTAAGGTGAGCATAAATAGGAGAGCTCCAAATGTGGAACCCAGTATTGTTCCTAGCCCAACTTTGGAACTAGAAGGTGGTGAAGGGGCAGATTGCACCTTAATATATGCGGAAGAGTTAAATTGTGTCACCTCTTGATAATTCTTAAGCGAAAAAACCTCTCGTAGTGTTAAACACTTGCCAACTGATGAGTTCCCATTCAGAAACTGAAACAGAGCAGCTTTACATTTGCAATCTCCAAGACATGCCTTTTTGCAAGTCTCCTCATCAGTTGTGTTAAATGCAACATTGTCAACATAACTGAAGTAGGATACATTGTTAAGATCTAACAGAAAGTGATTGTTTACATCTTGACAAGTTATATTAGTAACTTCATAGCAGCCAAGCTCTGCACGCCGGCTATCAACCGGCTTCAAATAATTTCCCAAGGTTTCTGCAGGGCAGCTGCATTGTCCATTATTGCAAATTCCATAGGGCCCACAGACTTTTGGGTAATCACAATTGTTCATATTGAACAAATCACCCACCATTTTCCATTGAAATTCATCATATTCATAAAGTCTTAAGTGTCCATCAGACTCTAATCTCATAAACTGTATTGATTTAGCAGATGGAAGTTGAAAAATAGTCCTATCATAAATTAGTAATGGGGAGGACAGAGTTAGGCTACCATTCAAAAAATTTATAGAAATAGACTTGTCCACTGTTCTATTTGATATTCCATTTGTTGTGCTATCGTAGTAGTACACTTGCGGGGGATTCGAATTGACAAATCCATATAAACCATCTGCAAGGAGGGTGAGATAAAATTGGCTTTCAGCCAAATCAGTGCTAGAGGAACTGGCACTGATCCTTATGCCTCCTGCCAGTGTTTGCCCCATTACTAGAGAATCAGTTGGGTGGTCAATAGATTGCCAGATTGTGGAATTATTTATATCAAAGAGCACCAGATTACCAGCTTCTGTGATGTTAATACCAGCGATGGATCGATTCAACCCGCTAGTGGACCAAACGAGGCTACCATCACTGTCACGGAGGGTTAGACCATCTTTAGTTGTCAGTTGAAGTGTGGCATTTGCACTGACAGGACGGGCTCGATTTGCTGACCAGATGACTTGTGGATTATAGTACCCGGCATAAGCTTTAGTTATGATGTATATGGAGAGAAAAAAGCTCGTACAGGGTGGGAAGCAGTAAAACCCAGTTGCAAATGACAAGCCGAGAATTGTGTTTTGCCGGAGGAGAAGGGAACGGACAGTTTCACCATCTTTGAACAGATAGTTGTATGGCAAATTAGATGGTGAGTTCGTCCATAATGCCGGAGCGCTAGCAGTGGGATAGTTATCAGGTTGTGGATTTACAGAGAAGGGGAAGCACAGGAGAAGTGCTACGAACGCAAGGCAAGAATTCAAAGCCATTTGGGGCAGAATTATTGGTTTGTTTCTGTTGGGGTATAATTAGTGAGTAACATCAAGCAACTATAATAGATTTACAATGGACACATCCATTCAAATGGTCACTGGAACTCACACTGGAATAGGATCTTCCTTACTAGCATTCTGTGACTGAATGCAAGTTTAAAATATAAAGGAAGACGCAACAAATCTAAATATATTATTCCACATGGAAGCCTCTGAATGGCCGCAAATGGCACGCCTTTTGATAGGCACGATTTTTAATTTGGGTGAAGAGTTGAAAATTTTGGAATCCCCGGTTTTAGGGGCATAACTCTTGGATCTGATTTATATACCCAATTTGCACCCAAAAGTACTTCAGAAATGTTTATGTAAATCCAAAAATGTTATTTCCTAATTTTGGAGATTTTTTTACAGACCCAAAATAATAAGGGAAATATAATCCCGGGTGGAGAAATAAATGAATGAAAACATTAAACCTTATCAAAGGGATCGAGGTGATAACTATATCCAGACTTTATTTCCGGTCAAATCATCCAACTAACGATTTTGACCGGGACCACCTTCTAGAAGGTCGCTAGTGGTTTTACGGATGGTGCTAGTTGACGCGTGAAAGTGTTATACTTATGTGTGCAAGTCTATAAATACTGGACATTTTAAATCTTTATGAAGACTGGACAACTGACGCTAGTTGGAATTTAATTTGGATTGAAATCTTTCATAAATGCTCTGTACCATAAGTATGATTAACTAATGTAAAATATTAAAAAATTCCTTGATTTAAACTTTATTAATAACAGTAAGCCTTTATATATATCTAGTTTATCATGTCTTTATACATAGTATGTCAAGTCTTTATATCTAATATATGAAAGTTATATATATATATATAGCATACCAAGAAGAAAAAATAAACACATAAGCAAAGATAACCCAAAAGTACTTTATCATGAATCTCATTTGAAAAAAAAAAATCGAGTAAAAGATGTTCGTAGTTTTAAATTTGTAAGATTCCTCACCGATCATCGGAAAAATAGATGAGATTGATTGAAGGAGAAAAAGAGAAGGGTGGGTGAAATAAATATTTTCTTCATTTTTAACTTAGGATCGGATTGAGAGATGAAAGAGTGGGGACCTCAAACGTAATTCTCTTTAAATATTTTCTTGACAATTTACAAACACAGAAAAGAAAATTAAAAAGGTCTCCGGTCGGGTAAAAAGAAATGGAAAAAAATGAAACTTACAAAAAAATATTAGTTTAATCCGATATTCTAAACAATTTTTCATATACTAAGAAAATTAAATTTCAGAAAAAAGGGAAAAAAGACAGGCACGACTCAGCCTAAATACCGGCACAACATGCCTAAACACGCCTTATTAAACTGTGTCATGCCGATATCCGTGTTGTGCCCTTTTCTGGCTCTGTGCAGCATGGCATGGTTAAATTTTTCAACGTGTTGGTACGAGATGACACATATTCTGGACGAGAACAGCTTGCGTCCGATGCTCATCGGACTCAATTTGAGTCCGATGGGTTTAGGGACCGTCTGATTCACTTTAAGATTCGTGCGCATGAATTTTAAATCAGACACGAAAGTTGCGGGGTGCGAATTTTAAAGTAGATTGGACGGTCATCGAACCCATCGAACTCACTTTCAATGTGTTGGTCCAACACAGCATGTGTTCTGGACATGCCAAAATACTGGCCATCGGACCAATTTGATCCGCATTAATGTATATGTAAACGGAAGAGATCGACTCAGGATTGATAATACTAAAACTAAATTCGTATATATATTTTATTATTTATCGATATGTATACAAATGTTTACAAATAGTATCCTAGCTAAAAGAAATAAATAAGTTAGCTGCAAAACTCAGCAATTTGTTAGAAACGATGCAGATTACTAATTTTAGATTACGACATAAATATAATATCATTTAAAGCTCGTATCCTCTAGTAAAAACCACATGGAGGCATGCAAGTTGCACCAAGTCAATCATGAAAAGTATTTTAAATTATTTAAAAAGATCAATGATTGAACCGGTTGACTCACTGCTCTGACCATTGAATTGTTGACCTAATATCTCGGCTAATTAAGTCCTTCCAGGCCCGTAGCCAACAGTGATACATTTCCGTCTACTGGTAAATTATAATAAAGCGTACCACATATCTCCCTAGCAGAAAACACAAAACCAAATAAAGGTGAAGCCAGTATAGTTCCAACCCTTAGTTCTCCCCTGTTTCGCTACATAGTCAGCCAAATCGTTTTGCCATCGTTGGACATGGATACATTTGAAGTCCTGGTTTTGCTTGATGAGTTGCTTCCAAATATTGTATATGTCCTTATATGCCCTCCAGTGGACCTCCGAAGGTCGCTGCAGCCCAGAGAAAACAGTAGTGACACCTGATTATCTGTACAAAAAGAAGCATAAGCAATTGCCTCACCGAGAGCCTTGGCCTCGGCTTGTAACGGGCAGCACAAAAACACTCTTGCTGATAAATAAGCCTTTAAAACCCCAATTTTAGTAAAGATGAATTTGATTCCCGCAACCCAACCTTTCTTCCATCTGTGTAGCATGTCCTGTCCTGAATCTGCTCTGTTTGGGTTAAACTGGCACAGTACTGAGCACGGATACCAGTTCTAGTTGCTGTCACCATCAATTCAGATGATATGATGTGAAATTACTGGTTAAAGGAATGATGAGTAGGTAGCTTCCCTTGTTATCAATTAAGGTCCTCTTTAAATTATGCCCATACTGCCAAAAAAAGAAACCCTACTGGAATTGTACCATGTCAGCTTGGTATGATACTGATACAGTTGATTCTGATACTGGTACCCTTCTGTATGGAAATATCAGGTCAACCCCCTTGCAGCTTTCTTATTTCATTTTCATCCAAACGTCTCTCTCTCTAGAATTTGTCAGAATGAACAAATAATACTAAAAGTCACCGTCTATAACACAAAATTGAGAAATTCAAACCTTCACAAAACATCATCCATACGGCATTCAAGAACCTGGATGCAGAGGTGGCCCCTGCTATTGCCTGTATCCTCGGAGATATCTCAAACTTTGAGTTAATTTAAAATGGGGCAACTTTTTATCGGTGCCTATTCGAAATGTAGGGGGGAACTATTATTGTGCTTTGAGATTCGTGCAATAAGGTTTCAAACTGTCCAGATTTTACACAGATCCACTCAAAGTTTGAGATATCTCAGAGGATGCGAATTCACCCCTGCTAATGACAAATTTATTATGCAAGGCTTGTGGTATTATAAATCTGCTCGTGGTCGATACAGAGCTACATAGACTTTTTACACTAGCATTTTAGTCAATTTAATCAGTCCAGATTTAAATTTTGAGTTTATATCCAGACCATTCTGTCTTTAGTCATTTAGTCACTATTTCCTTATCATATCCAGTTATGCCATCAACAGTCTTTAGTATCGCACCATTCTGTCTGGAAATCTGTTGTCACCTGAAGAGCTGTTTGTATCTGTCCATGTCCGTGAATGTCTAAATGACTGAATAACTGAATAATTGAATTACTAATTGAATCACTGGATCATTGAATGACTGAAAAGAGTTTTGTGCCTTTTTTCCAAAAAAAAAAAAACAACGAATATACCAGTGTACACAGGAAATATGGGTGTGATTTTCTTGCTCAAATAACAACTACAAAGATTTCTTTTTCCAGACAATAGTAATAACTATGAAAATACATGCGCAAAATAACTCATACGTAACAATAGTAATACCTTCAAACATACATGCACAAAATCACCCATACATTACAATAGTAATACCTTCAAACATACATGCACAAAATTACACATACATAACAATACTAATACCTTCAAACATACATGCACGAAATCACCCAAACTTTACAATAGTAATACCTTCAAACATAAATGCACAAAATTACACATACATAACAATACTAATACCTTCAAACATACATGCACGAAATCACCCATACATTACAATCAATGGTTTAAATAGCGATTATAGCGGTATAGCGGGACGGTTAAAAAAAATAAGCAATTGCACTAAGTAGCTAGCTATAGCTAGCTATAGCGCCGATAGCTAGCTATATATCCCCCATAGCGCCATAGCTTTTAGGGTCCAAAAAAGCTATAGCGTAGCTATAGCTAGCTATTTAGAAGCCTGATTACAATAGTAATACCTTCAAACATACATGCATAAAATAGGAAACAATCTTATAATTAACTACTACTGAAACACACTTCTCACCAATGTAGTTCAAAGATTACTCCAAGGACTCTTTCAGCTTAGAGTCATAATGCTTCGAATAAAGGATCACGTAATTTCACCGAGGGCCAGACAACACTGAAGCTGCAAAGGGAGCTGACTGATCCACTACGCTAGGTATATTTGCGATCATTGGAATTGAAGAAACAAAATTATAATCCAATGATGTTTCAACCTCCATCGCTCCCTCTAAAACCTTCACCACTATTAACATTGAAGGCCTTCGGTTACTATCCCATTGCAAGCACCACATTGCAAGATCCATCACATTCACAGTTTCTTTTTTGTATAATTCGATATCACCAAGATTTTTGTCAATCAAATCTGATAATGCATTGGTCTTAGATTTTTCTTCCAATAGTTTAATCAGATGACGATTCTCTTCAGTCTGGCAATCATCAAGGTTTCTTCTGCCAGATAGAATCTCCATTACCACCACACCAAAACTGTAAACATCAACCTTCTCAGTGACCATTGCTGTCAGCCATTCAGGTGCTAAATATCCAGGAGTGCCCCGCATTTTAGTCATTACTCTGCTAATGTCCCTATCGATAAGCTTGGATAACCCAAAGTCAGAAACTTTAGCATTAAATTTTTCATCTAAAAGAATATTTTCCGGCTTGATATCGAAATGCACAATTTTTTGCCTACAATCCTCGTGAAGATAACATAATCCCTTGGCTATGTCGGTTATAATTTTGAACCTGGTGGGCCAATCCAAAGGAACTCTCCCATCTTTGCAGTAGATCCACTGATCCAACGACCCGTTGCACATGTACTCATAAACTAAAAGCCTATTCAACTTGTCAGCACAAAAACCGATCATCCTCACCAGATTGATGTGATGGATACTGCCAATAGTCTCGACCTCTGCCAAGAAATCCTTCTTTCCATGTCCGACGCTATCCAAACGTTTCACTGCTATTCTCTCATCACCCCACCTTCCTTCAAACACAGTACCAAATCCACCTTTTCCTAGTATTTTGACAAATTTTTCAGTGGCTGCTCGTAGCTCTTGGAAAGTGAACCTGGTCGGCATCCCCGGTAATTGTTCGATGATATCATCATCTTGTGCTTCTTCACGTCTTTTCAAACAAAATATGTAAATACTAATTAAGGTGAGCATAAATAATAGAGCTCCAAATGTGGAACCCAGTATTGCTCCAAGGCCAACTTTAGAACTAGAAGCTTGCACCTTAATATATATAGTAGACTGAAAGTTCGCATCAGGTTCACTCTCAAAGGAGAAAACCTCTGATAGTGTTAAACACTTGCCATCTGATAAGTTTGCATTAGAAGACTGAAAAAGGGCTGCTTTACATTTGCAATCTCTAAGACATGCCCTTTTGCAACTCTCCTCACCAGTTGTGTTAAATCCAACATTGTCACCATAACGGAAATAGGTTACATTGTTGAGTTCTAACAGATGGTGATTGTTTGCATCTTGACATGTTATATTAGTTATGGCATAGCAACCAAGCTCTGGTCGCTGGTTATCAACCAGCTTGAAATACTTTCCCAAGGTTCCTGCGGGGCAGGTGCATTGTCCACTAAGGCAGATTCCATAGTGCCCACAGACTGTTGGGTAATCACAGTTATCCATACGAAACAAATCAGCCGCCATTTTCCATCCTTGTAAATCATGGTAATCATAAAGTCTCAAGTGTCCATCAGACTCTAATCTCATGTACTGTATTGATTTAGCAGGCAGAATTTGCAGAATACTTGTGCCCATATTAGTATTTGATAATGTGGAGAATATAGTTAGACTGCCATTCATGAACTTCATAAAAATAGATGGGTCCACTGTTCTATTTGATTCGTAATATTTTTCATAACTTATATAGGAATACATCAGCGGGGGATCAGAATCGACAAATCCATCCAAACCATCTGCAAGGAGGGTGAGATAAAGCTGACTTTCAGCCAAATCAGTGCTAGAGGAATTGGCAGTGATCCTCATGCCTCTTTCCAGCGTTTGCCCCATTACTAGACAATCAGTTGGGTGGTCAAATGATTGCCAGATTGTGGAATTATTTATATCAAAGAGCACCAGATTACCAGCTTCCGTGATGTTAATACCGGCCACAGATCGATTCAACCCGCTAGTGGACCAAACTAGGCTACCATCACTGTCACGGAGGGTTAGACCATCTTGAGATGTCAGTTGAAGTGTGGCATTTTCACTGACAGGGCGAGCTCGATTTGCTGACCAGATGACTTGTGGAGGGTGGGGGTAGTACCCTGGCCAACCATTATATGCAAATACGATATATATGGAGAGAAAATAGCTCTTACAGGGTGGGAAACAGTAAAACCCAGTAGCAAATGATAACCCGTGAGTTACGTTTAGCCTGAGGAGGAGGGAATTGACAATTTCACCCCCAGAGAACATATAGTTGTATGTGAGATCAGATGGTGTGTTGGTCCATGATACCGGAGCGCTTGCAGTGGGATTGAAATAAGGTTGTGGATTAACAGAGAAAGAGAAGCACAGGAGAAGTACAACGAAGGTAATAAGGTTAGAAGTAAAAGCTATTTGGGGTAGCATTATTGGTTTGCTTCTGTAGCAATAGAGATGGTATTATATTTATTTCAATAGCAATAGACCCAGGAAGAAGTTATAAATTCATCAGACGGTGCATTCATAAAACCATTCTGAAATGAAGAAGTCTATGAAATTGGAGTCCGTATCCCCTCAGGTACCAGATTGAGTTAAATACTTTGAGCCAGACCAAAAGTAATACAATGCCTATTTAGATATAGGGCTCTGTTTTGAGATTCGTGCTAGATTAAAACTGTCAACTCAGATCTCATTCTACTCAGTCCGGTATTGCACTGGATCCGTATTAATGAGTCAATTGTAAGTCGATAGCAATAGTCAATTGACTCATTAATTAATCATCCGACTGATTGAAAGGAAATTGCAAGGAAATTGCCCTTCTTGTTTGGATACTAAGCGCAACAACAATCAAATCAAGATTTCCATGTCCTTCTCCAATTTAACTGGTGCTTCTGATTCTCCAATATAAAAGCATATTATTAATTAGTTAAGAAATTTTTACTTCATAAAAGTTGACCCATAATTGACCGTAGAGCAACAAATATTGACTTCTCATTCTTAATTTGATTTATTGAATAAAGCTTAATTTTAGTTAATTAATCTTGTTTCGTAAGTAATTTTTAATTTTAGTTAATTTGATTTATTGAATAAAGTTTGCCCATCCAATTCCAAAACCTTATAATTGAAAGGAAATTGCTCTTCTTGTTTAGATATTAAGTGGAATATCAAGCAAAATCGAGATTTCCATATATAGCCTTCTCCATTTCTCTTTTATTATCCAGTGACAATTTTATTCCAAAAAAATTAAAAATATAAAGGATGACACAACAAATTAAAATTTAACTGTTGCATCTGATTCTCAGTTAAATAACATGAAAGCATACATTAATTAGTTAAGAAATTATTACTTAATAAAAGTTGACCTTTAATTGACTTCTCATTCTTAATTTGATTTGTTGAATAAAAGCTTAATTTTAGTTACATATTCTAGTTTCCTACCTATTTGTAATTTTTATTAGACTTATATATATATTTTTTTTCTCCTAAAGATATCAGGGAATTACATTCAATATAAGGAAGGAAATTTAAGTGACTATCAATTATGAATTGAGGTTGTTAGATTTGATTTTTTTATTTTATCAGAATAAATGGAAGAAAGATTCGGTACAGTTGTTGTTGAATGAAAATATAGAATTTCAGAGAAATTAATTTAAAAATTTATAAACAAATTAGTTGATGTAGAAAACAGATATTAATAGCTTAAAGGAGATAATGGAGGCACTATTTTATTTTTGTTTGATTCCCTAATGGAGAAGGACAAAATATTTCTAAATTTTTAAAAGAGGTTATACAAAGACCACCCGACCAAACCTTTTAGAGGATGAGGTCTGTGTGGTCCATAGACCATCCGACCAAGCCTTATCCATATTTATTATGTATATTTAACTGTAAATAGATATATATGAATACAAATACAGTGAGGCTATACTAATATGCATATTACACAATCGTATCACACTATAGACTCATATAAGTTCAAAAAATTAATCAGAACCATTTAACATGATATACATATGAAAATCTATTGGTAGATCAAATTTTACCTCTTTTAGAATATTTTAACTATTTTGTAGTAAATAAAAAATTACTTGATTTGAAAATTCTGGACCATCCAAAAGTAATAGCTTTCTACCTATCTAAAAAATAGTAGATAATTCTAAAAAATATAAAGTTTTATTTGCAAGTACATTTTTATATGGAGAGCATCTTTAACGATTTGGATCAACTGTTTAAGCATTAAAAATTAAGATATGAAGCAATAATGGATCAATCGATCCGTATTATATATATCAAAATTTAAAAAATATATATATATATATATATATATATATATATATATCATCAACTTTCTCACTTCGAAAGGAAAGTTATTTAACGATGCCGATAACTAATTAATGTGAATTTGAGATTATGGCGTAAAATACAAGATAAATCAAAGTTCGTGTCCTCTAATAAAAAGCATGGAGGCATGCAAGTTGCTCCAAATGAATCATGCATGAAAAGTATAAATAAGTATTTAAAAAAACCCGCGATTAAACATGTTGATTTATCAATCTGACTATTCAAATATTGATCAGAGAATTTATCGGATTATATCCGATCCGTTTCTGATAACATTGATCGAAACAATGAAGTTGATTGTTGACTAGCTTAATTTGATATCAATATATCCCTTCCAAGTATATACATATATATATATACACACACACACACACACATGTTTTAGTTAGTGAAAACGTAAATTTGATGTGCGAAAGATAAAAATATGATTTATCTTCCCAAATTAACAATTAAACTTTTAATTTGTTCAAACTGGGTCGCCTTGTTTATGTCAGATCCAAATTATGCTCCAATTGTGAATTAATTTTTCAAAATAATTAGTCCAGGAAAAATAACCAATTAATTAGTCGCAAGCTTCATTTATACGGGGTACTGTCCGATCTCATTTTTTTTAAATAAAAAAAACTGAACAACTCTGCACCTTCAACTGATGCAATTACCTAGAAATAGACAGAAAAAAAAAATGAATTACAAACTCTATATGTAACTTTAATTATAAACTGTAATACAGAGTGCAAGCATATTTGATTCTATAGATTCTATTATACAAATTGACATAACAATAGTAATACCTTCAAACATACATGCATAAAATCATCCATACATTACAGTAGAAATATCTTCAAATATACATGCATAAAATAGAAAACAATCTATAGTTAAATACCAAGTACTGAAACACACTTCTCACCAATGCAGTTCAAAGATTGCTCCAAGAACTCTTTCTGCTTACAGTCATAATGCGCGGAATAAAGGATCACTGAATTTCATCGAGGGCCTGACAACACTGAAGCTGGAAAGGGAGCTGACTCATCCACTACGCTAGGTAAATTCACAATCATTGGAATTGAAGAAACAAAATTATAATCCAATGATGTTTCAACCTCCATCGCTCCCTCTAAAACCTTAACCACTATTAACATCGAGGGCCTTTGGGTACTATCCCATTGCAAGCACCACATTGCTAGCTCCATGACATTCACAATATCTTATTTGTATAATTCGACATCACCAAGATTTTTGTCTATCAAATCTGATAATCCATTGCTCTTACATTTTTCTTCTAACAATTTAATCACATGGCGATTCTCTTCAGTCAGGGAATCATCATGGTTTCTTCTTCCAGATAGAATCTCCATTACCACCACACCAAAACTGTAAACATCAACCTTCTCAGTGACCATTGCTGTCAGCCATTCAGGTGCTAAATATCCAGGAGTGCCCCGCATTTTAGTCATTACTCTGCTAATGTCCCTATCGATAAGCTTGGATAACCCAAAATCAGCAACTTTAGCATTAAAATTTTCATCTAAAAGAATATTTTCTGGCTTGATATCGAAATGTACATTTTTTTGTCTGCATTCCTCATGAAGATAACATAAACCCTTGGCTATGTCGGTTATAATTTTGAACCTGAGGGGCCAATCCAAAGGAACTCTCCCATCTCTGCAATACACTGGTCCAATGACCCATTACACATGTACTCATAAACTAAAACTAAAAGCCTATTCAACTTGTCAGCACAGAAACCGATCCTCCTCACCAGATTGATGTGATGGATACTACCGATAGTGTCGACCTCAGCACAGAAACCGATCATCCTCACCATAGCAGCAACCAATTTGTACATTGACCTTAATCAATGCTAGTTTGCTTTATTTGTGTAGGTAAAAATATTGGGCCTCATTTCTGGGCCCAAATAGAATCACTAATTCTCTTCGCTCTTTGATGGGTTTTCTAGACCATTTACAGAGGAAGCCGAAATCTTTCCTTGATCCAGCAATGGCACCAAGTTACATCATTTACATCTCATTATGGAATTCATCTGGAATATTTTTTTTCTGCTATCTGATATATACTGAAGACCATCTTTTGGAAGTATGATTCTAATGGTGCATTCTAGAATTCCATATATTTCTAATGACATTTATTGATCTATTGGGGTTTATTGGTATTGATTAATTCATAATTTCTTGGTGCATATATATTTTTCTCCGAAAAAATAACAGGGATAATTGTAGTGGCTCTTAATTATGATTTAAGGTTGTTAATTTGATTAAATTTTTTGTTTTATTAAAACAATTAAAGAAAGAAACTGATCTACTTCATGAGTAATATATAGTTCATCCAAAATTTATAAATTTCAAATTCATTTGGTTGCTGTTGCTACTCATATTTTCACATTTCAAATTCATTTAAAAATTAATGAGTGTATTAAAATTATATTATAATCATCATATTTTCACCGCTTGTCTTTATACTAAGTATGTTAAAAATTTATAAACTTTGCACCTAAAATTAAGTTCATAATTGGAACAAATAAAATGAAGTAGACAGTATATCATTCATAAAATTTAAGAAGTCTAGCTAGTTGCTGTAGCTACTCTGTTGTCCACCTTCATTGTACTTAATTTATGAAAGAAATATCAAGGACCTAATTTATATCTCGGCTATTTCATAAAAAGAAGTCCAGCTAGTTGCTGTAAAGCTAGAAAGCTACTCTGTTGTCCACCCCCATTGTACTTTAATTTATGAAAGAAATATATATGACGGACCCAATATATATGTTGCCTAATTAATATCTCGGCTATTAATAGGCTACTTAAGTCCTTGCAGGCCCCAGTGAAGACCAAGATTTGGGGACTTGAAGGATGGGTCCCATTGTCAGTGTAACCTCCAGGCCCAGCCTGATATTCATATTAGAGCCAATGAGAATCTGATCCAATTGAATTTCATCGCAATATGTCACAAACAAAGAACGATATTCATATTAGTAACAGTAGTCTGTGAGCTATTTGCCAACTCTTTTTATCGTTTTTCACCCACTTAAAAAGAACTATAAAAAGAAAAAGGGAGAATTGCACCTATATCCCTCAAAAACTTAGAAATTATGCATTTCTCCCTCTCAAGTTCATAATTAAGAAGACTGAACACAGACTACATATTTTTATATTTTAATAAAAGGTAAAATGAGAACTTTATAAATTTAAAAGTGGGATAAATATGATATTACGAATTTAGAGGGGGGAATACATAATTTCGAAGTTTTTGAGGGATATATATAAAATTTGTCCCAACAAATTTTAATGCCGCTTCTAGAGACGCCATAGCAGCAATTAAATTTGTACATTGACCTTAAAAATGTTAGTTTGCTTTATTTATTTAAGTAAAAATATTGGGCTTCATTTCTGGGCCCAAATAGAACCAATAATTCTCTTCGCTCTTTGATAGATATTCTAGATCACTTACAGAACAATGCCACTGAGTTACAAAATTCTCCTATCTTTATGGAGTTTTTCTGGTAAGCTCTGCAACCTGATATATCCTAAAGACCTTTTTTTGTAAGTATAGTTCTAATGGTGTAATCAAGAATTCCATATATTTCTAATGACTATGGGCCTTTCCATAATTTATTGATCTCTTGGGGGTAAATTGGTACTCATTCATAATTTTTTCATAAATGTACCATGACTGGTACACCAATTGAGATCGACTGGTGCAGTAGTGATGTAAGAAAAAATATCTGAGAAAGACACCTTTGCACTTTCACATTTTAATTTTGTTAGTTATATTTATTGGATTTTTTTTTAACCTACTCAGTTGCTTCTCTTTCAAAATTTCCACTGAGCAAGTAAAGATTATAATAGAAAGCTGATTCAGCAATTTTATTTGATTCTAAAAAGAAGCTGATAAAGATATAGTTACTGAATGCTATATACAGTGTTTAATTTCCAATTTATACTTTTCAGTAATCCCCAATTGAAGCAAAAACTAAGGTCTGCCGTTATACTTATTTTGTTAGAATATGGAACCTAAAAATAAACAGAGAAGGAAGAAATATTGGTAGTTCAAATTGACCAAATTCACAACCAAATCTGTTCAACAATTTTATAGGAACTACAAATATTGACAAAGAATAAGCAAATACACTACTTTATACAGCCTATGAGCTTAACCATGACATAGACAGTATTTAGTTATATACAGTGAAACTAGCGTGTGCTAGGGCCATAAAATGTTTGATGAAATTAAATTTACTACCTTCGGATTATATTAAGATCCGTGAAGATCACAGATTTGCAATGACGCTGATAGAAATGGAAAAATTTGAGACATTACCTCCGTCATCTATTCTCCTCTGCTCGTGTTCTGATTAATGACACTAATAGTCTAATACCCAATCACCCACTCAAAAGCAACAATGTAAATAACAATGCCCAATTCACCAACTAAGCATTACAGCAGTAAACAAGGCTCAAAACATCAACTGTATTCTTCACAACTAAGACTATCTGCGCTTTCAATTCGGGTTCCAGTTTTAGAGATGACCGGATTACTGAATGACTAGCTTAATAAATGTCTGAATCACAGGATTACTGAATAACTGAAATGGACTATGTGCCTTTTTTCCAAAAAAAGAAACAACTTATATGGGGGTGACTTTCTCGCCGGAAATATGGGGGCGACTTTCTTGCTGGAAATAACTCCCAAGAAATATGGGGGTGACTTTCTCGCTGGAAATAACTCCCAAGATTTCTTTTCCGGATAATAATACAAATTGACCTAACAATAGTAATACCTTATAACACATGCATAAAATTATCCATACATTACAATAGTAATACCTTCAACCATACATGCATAAAATAGAAACCAATCTTATTATTAAATACTACCGAAACACAATTCTCACCAATGAAGTTCAAAGATTGCTCCAAGAACTCTTTCAGCTTGGAGAAAGAATGCTTCAATTAAATGATCACCAACTTTCAACGAGGGCCTGACAACACTGAAGCAGGAAAGGGAGCTGATTGATCCACTACGCTAGGTATATTCGCAATCCTTGGAATTGAAGATACAAAATTATAATCCAATGATGTTTCAACATCCATCACTCCCTGTAAAACCTTAACCACTATTAACATTGAAGGCCTTCGGCAACTATCCCATTGCAAGCACCACATTCCAAGGTTCATCACATTCACAATTTCATTTCTATATAATTCGACATCACCAAGATTTTTGTCAATCAAATCCGATAATGCATTGCTCTTAGATTTTTCTTCTAACAGTTTAATTAGATGGCGATTCTCTTCAGTCTGGGAATCATCAAGGTTTCTTCTTCCAGATAGAATCTCCATTACCACCACACCAAAACTGTACACATCAACCTTCTCAGTGACCATTGATGTCAGCCATTCAGGTGCTAAATATCCAGGAGTGCCCCGCATTTTTGTCATTACTCTGCTAATGTCCCTATCGATAAGCTTGGATAATCCAAAGTCGGAAACTTTAGCATTAAAGTTTTCATCTAAAAGAATATTTGCCGGCTTGATATCGAAATGTACAATTTTTTTACTGCAATCCTCATGAAGATAACATAAACCCTTGGCTATGTCAGTTATAATTTTGTACCTGATGGGCCAATCCAAAGGAACTCTCCCGTCTCTACAGTAGATCCACTGATCCAACGACCCGTTACACATGTACCCATAAACTAATAGCCTATTTAACTTGTCAGCACAGAAACCGATTAGCGTCACCAGATTGATGTGATGGATATTGCCAATTGTCTCGACCTCTGCCAAGAAATCCTTCTTTCCATGTCTAACGTTATCCAAACGTTTCACTGCTATTCTCTCATCACCCCACATTCCTTCAAACACAGTACCAAATCCACCTTTCCCGAGTATTTTGACGAAGTTTTCAGTGGCCACTCGTAGCTCTTCGAAAGTGAACCTGGTTGGTAACCCTGGTAATTGTTCGATGATTTTCTGATCTTGCGCTTCTTCACGTCTTCTCAAACACACAATGTAAATAGTAATTAAGGTGAGCATAAAGAGCAGAACTCCAAATGTGGAACCAAGTATTGTTCCTAGTCCAACTTTGGAACTAGTAGGCGGTGAAGGTGAAACTTGCACCTTTATATATGCCGAAGAATACGCATCAGGTTGATTCTTAAAGGAGAAAACCTCTGATAGTGTGAAACACTTGCCATCTGGCGAGTTCCAAGGAGTACTCTGAAATAGAGCAGCTTTACAATTGCAATCTCCAAGACATGCCTTTTTGCAAGTCTCCTCATCAGTTGCATTAAATGCATCATTGTCAATATTATTGAAATAAAATACATTGGTAAGGTTTAACAGAAGGTGGTTGTTTGCATCTTGACAAGTTATATCAGTAACAGCAAAGCAGCCAAGCTCTGCTCGCCATTTATCAACCGGCTTGAAATAATTTTCTAAGGTACCTATGGCTGTGGGGCTGATGCATTGTCCATTATTGCAAATTCCATAGTGCCCACAGACAGTAGGGTAATCACAGCTATCCATATTAAGCAAATCACCGACCATTTTCCATTGAAACTCATCAAAATCATAAAGTCTTAAGTGTCCATCAGACTCTAATCTCATGTACTGTATTGATTTAGCAGACTCAAGAAAAAAAACTAATGTATCATAATTTAGTAACGGGGAGGACATCATTAGGCTGCCATTCAAAAACTTTATAGAAGTAGACATGTCCACTGCTCTATTTGATGGTCCATTTGCGTTATAGTAGTACAGCTGTGGGGGATTCGAATTGACAAATCCATACAAACCATCTGCAAGGACGGTGAGATAAAACTGGGTTTCAGCCAAATCGGTGCTAGAGGAATTGGAAGTGATCCTGATGCCTCCTGCCAGCGTTTGCCCCATTACTAGACAATCAGTTGGGTGGTCAAAAGATTGCCAGATTGTGGAATTATTTATATCAAAGAGCACCAGATTACCAGCTTCCGTGATGTTAATACCGGCCACCGGTCGATTCAACCCGCTAGTGGACCAAACTAGGCTACCATCACTGTCATGGAGGGTTAGACCTTCTTTAGATGTCAGTTGAAGTGTGGCATTTTCACTGACAGATCGGGCTCGATTTGCTGACCAAATGACTTGTGGACTGGTGTTGTACTCATAATCATCTGGAGATGTATATAAGATGTATATGGAGAGAAAAAAGCTCTTACAGGGTGGGAAGCAGTAAAACCCAGTAGCAAATGACAACCCGTGAATTACGTTTAGCCGGAGGAGGAGAGAATTGACATATTCACCACCATAGAAAGCCATGTGTGGGAGAGATGGTGAGTTGGTCCATGATGCCGGAGCGATTGCAGTGGGATAGTTTTCAGGTTGTGGATTAACAGAGAAAAAGAAGCAGAAGAGAAGTAATGCAATGAAGGTTAGGGAAGAAGTCAAAGCCATTTGGGATAGCATTATTGGTTTGTTTCTGTAGCAGTAGACATGGTATTGCCCATATCCAATTCCACACCCTCTGCTGCTATCTTGGACCGTTCAAGAACAATGCCTTTTGGACCGTTCAATTCCACATCCTTATAATTGCCGTTTTGGACCGTTCTATTGATATTTTTTTAAGGATGGTGGCTATCTCCATTGGTAAGGTCTATTTGATGCTTTTATTTAAGTCGAGAGACTCATTAATCATCCGATTGACTGATCAGATGAATGGTAAGGAAATTCCCCTTCTTGTTCGGATACTAAGCAGGGCATCGAGCAAATCAAGATTTCCATATATGGGCTTCTCCATTTCTCTTTTTTTATCCAGTGACAATTTTATTTTTAAAAAATAAAAACTATGATGGATGAAACAACAAATCACAATTTAACTGGTGCTTCTGATTCTCAATTAACTAACATGAAATCATATTATTAATTAGTCAAGAAACTTTTACTTAATAAAAGTTTATCTTTAATTGACTGTAGAGCAACAAATATTGACTTCTCATTCTTAATTTGATTTATTGAACAAATTATGCTTAAGTTTATTTACATATTCTTGTTTCCTACCTATTTTTTTTTTTTACAAATATTTTTTTTATGAATTGAGGTTGTTTGATTTTATTTTGTCATAATAAATGGTGAAATATTAGCTACTGTTGTTTTTGAATGAGAATGTAGAATTTTAGAGAAATTAATTAATTCAAAAAATTATAAGAAAATTTAGATCTCTCTGAAATTCTACAACAGGGTCAATTTCTAGATTTTCTTGTTCCTTGAATGTTTGAAAAAAAATTTAGTTGATGTAGAAAACAGAGACTAGTAGTTTAAATGAGACTAGTAGTTTAAACAGAGACTATCAACAGTCGCTGTTGCCTTGCAAATATTCCTTGAATAATTTGGATTATATTAAAATGTCAATGTTGCCTTGCAAAGAGGTCATGAGGATATCACTATAATGGAATGTTTTTCAATGTCAAATGTCATGTCATAGAGCACAATATTAAATGCTGTTGAAATTAATTTCATTAGTACTACTATGCTTGCATAATGCATGTATTTTTGATAAATACAATTTTTCTTGATAATTCGTTGCCAATAAATGCAACTTCAAATTTGTTGATTGATATTATTAGGTATTATAGTAAATTTGGACAAATATGTTCTTAACAATTGTATGTATATTCTTAACAAGTGTATAGCAGTACATGTTCTGGGATAATTTGTCACGTAAAATGTCACGAATTTGCAGTTCAATTTTAATTTATTAAACCTTCATTTTTACCCAACAAGATTACTCATCTATCCATCTCAAATATAAGAAAGAAAACATGTTCAAGCAGTTTTTTCCGCTGAAATCTCATTTCCTTAGTTCTAAAAAAATGTTTATTTTGTTTATGTCGTATGTGATAGAGTATTACTAATTAACAACATAAAATTCAACATTTTTTTTTTTTTAGAAATTTACCTAAAGTTGGGTAGATCATGATTTTTTCACTTGGATACACAGCACACACACCTATTTAATTATTGTTCATTAACTGTAATATTACAGAGAGCATGCATGCACAATTAATAGTATGATGCCTAATATAGATTCTATTGTAGATAGAAATTTTGATATACAATAGGGCCATCGTTAAGATTAGTAGTGGTCACTCACATCATCAATAATAATGACATGCATACTTATGTTATCATCTATATTAATTACCAACTATTGCTATTGGTGATATGAATAGTACTATCAACATTCAATAATTCATTTACTTCTAAACATAATTTTGATTTTGTACAAGTTGATAACTTCAAGGACTGAAATGTTAAATTTGAAAACTAAAAAAATCCAAATGATAAAATACTGATATTTTAAGGACTATTTATGTAATTTACTCATTTGTCATACACATATCTTCATAACTGTGCCAAAATCAATTTTGCCAACTGCCAAGCTTGTCTCCGTCAGGGGTTGAGCCATACTTTCGAACTATGGGAGTCAAATACACAATGGAAGTCAATCATATAAAAGTTTCTTATAGAAAATGGGAGTCAATTTTACAATACAATGACATTTTACTCAAAATCATATAGAAATTACATCTAAATATAAAATTTTAAAAAAAAAATAGGAGTCGGTTGACTCCCATTCCTTTCACTTGAGTCCACCTCTGGTCTCCGTTGATAGTTCATTTCCTAATTTTAGTTTACTTTATTTGTTAAGTAAAAATATTGGGCCTCATTTCTGGGCCCAAAATAGAACCCATATTCTCTTCCCATTTTGATCTTGTCAATTGATATCTGGCAAGTTTTTCTCTGATATCTGATATATACTGAGAACCATATTTTAGAATTCCATATATTTCTAATGATCGCTATGAGTATTTTCCTAATTTATTGATCTCTTGGGGGTAAATTAGTACTTATTCATAAATATACCATGACTGGTACACCAATTGAGATTACTGGTGCAG
Source organism: Carex parvula (assembly GCA_025461045.1). Taxonomy (NCBI): domain Eukaryota; kingdom Viridiplantae; phylum Streptophyta; class Magnoliopsida; order Poales; family Cyperaceae; genus Carex; species Carex parvula. The sequence continues at coordinate 624,388 of JAJGRW010000697.1, forward strand.
TATTGATGTACTGAGTGATGCAAAAAAGTCACCTTTGCCCTTTCACATTTTAATTTCATTAGTTATGGTAAGTTAATTGGATTTTTATTAACCTACTGAGTTGCTTTTCTCATTCAAAATTTCCACTGAGCATGCAAAGATTATAATAGAAAGCTGATTCGTCAATATTATTTGATTCTAAAAGAAGCCCATAAAGATATAACTAATGAATGCTAATTATAGTTTTCAGTAAGGCCCAATTGAATCAAAAAGTAACATTTGCTGTTATATATACTTATTTTGTTAGAATATAGAACCTAAAAATAAACAGATAAGAAAAAAAATATTTGTAGTTCAAATGGACAAAATTCATAACCAAATCTGTTCAACAATTGGATAGGAGCTACACATATTGACAAGGAATAAACTAATACACAACTACTTTAGATATCCTATAAGCCAAACCATAACATAGGAAAATAATAGTCTTCGTTATATAGAGTGAAGCTAGTATGTGTTAGGCTCATAGAAGGAAAAATCGGAATCGGAATCGGGATCGGTCTTTTGACCATGGAATCGGAATCGGGTGAATCGGTCAAAATTGGCCGAATCGGATTGAAAACTCGGACTTTTTTGCCAGAAGCTTATTTTGTACTAAAAAATAGGAAAAAATTTGATAAAAAAATTAATTTGTTAACAATTTATGTTGAGACAAATAATATTTACATTCAAATAATCCACTAATACAATATAATACAAGCATTTGAACACTTATATTTACATGTAGTTATGTATTCTAGTAACAAAAGATAGTAATGTGTCGTGGTAGTTGGCTTTCTTGATAACTAAGAGGTCCTTGGTTCAAGTCATGCTAGAGGGGAAAATTTTTAGAGATTCGTATTTGCGCGTTTTGGCTGATGGTATGACCAGAATATAACCGTTTCGGCTGAAATTGGACGAAAAATTCACATACCGTGTAACTCGGCTTGAAATCGGATCGATACAGTCCGATTTCGGTCCTTCCTAACTTAGGCTCATAAAAATGGACGAAATTGGACAAAAAATTGACATACCGATTTTTCCTTCCTAACTTAGGCTCATAAAATTGGTTTGGTGAGATTACCTTATTACTGTCGGATTGAATTATGACACTAATAGAAATAAAAAAAATTGAGATATTATCTTTGTCATCTATTCTTCTGTGCTCGCGTTCTTTACTCTGAGGTAACATAATATTTCTGTTTAGAACTCGATCGTGCCATCAGTATCCGGGCCAATCTGGCCCGAGGTGGATTGAATTCCAGATCAGACAGTCCAGATCTAAACAAAAAATTCTGTTACCTTGGGTGATATGAATTCCCCCCCGCCTCTGTCATTTATTCTCCCTTTCCCTCTGTCCCCTTCTATTGCAAATCCTCTTCCTCTTAATACCTTCAGTGGATAGGCGTCTGAGCAAGCTTTATGGTTGACATCTCCTCTTAATACCCTCTCTCTGTAATGGTGTTGTTGCTACTCAGCACTAATTCTGTTTTGCACTGGTACACTGGTACAACAATGTAAATAGCAATGCCCAATTCATCAATCAAAAAAAATACAGAAGTAAACAAGGCACAAAAATCAACTGTATTCTCCACAACTAAGACTACTTTCAGTTTTCAATTCAGGTTCCAGTTTTAGAACTGACTAGATTACTTAATGACTGGACTGACTTACTGAAGAATTGAATTATAGTCAATGTCTGAATCACTGGAATACTGAATAACTGAAATGGGCATTGTGCCTTTGTTTCCTAAAAAAGAAACAACTGGTATACCAGTTTACACAGGAAAACAACACCCAAGATTTCTTTTCTGGACAACAAAACAAATTGACATAACAATAGTCATACCTTCAAACATACATGCACAAAATCGCCGATACATAACAAAAGTAATAGTGTAATACTTTGAAACATACATGCATAAAATAGAAGACTCTGATACAAATTAGATTGGACTATATATTAAACAATCTTATAATTAAATACTACTAAAACACACTTCTAACTAATGCAGTTCAAAGATAGCTCCAAGTATTCTTTCAGCTTGGAGTCAGAATGCTAAAATTAAAGGATCACTGAATTTCATCGAGGGCCTGACAACATTGAATCGAGAAGGGGCGCTGACTGATCCACTATACCAGGTAAATTTGCAATCATTGGAATTGAAGAAACAAAATTATAATCCAATGAAGTTTCAACCTCCATCGCTCCCTCTAAAACCTTAACCACTATTAACATTGAAGGCCTTTGGGTACTATCCCACTGCAAGCACCACATTGCAAGCTCCATCACATGCACAATTTCTTTTTTGTATAATTCGATATCACCAAGATTTTTGTCAATCAAATCTGATAATCCATTGCTCTTAGATTTTTCTTCTAACAGTTTAATCAGATGGCGATTCTCTTCGGTCTGGGAATCATCAAGGTTTCTTCTTCCAGATAGAATCTCCATTACCACCACACCAAAACTGTAAACATCAACCTTCTCAGTGACCATTGATGTCAGCCATTCAGGTGCTAAATATCCAGGAGTGCCCCGCATTTTAGTCATTACTCTGCTTATGTCCCTATCGATAAGCTTCGATAACCCAAAGTCAGAAACTTTAGCATTAAATTTTTCATCTAAAAGAATATTAGCCGGCTTGATATCGAAATGCACAATTTTTTGCATGCATTCCTCATGAAGATAACATAAACCCTTGGCTATGTCGGTTATAATTTTGAACCTGATGGGCCAATCCAAAGGAGCTCTCCCATCTCTGCAATAGATCCACTGATCCAACGACCCGTTACACATGTACTCATAAACTAAAAGCCTATTCAATTTGTCAGCACAGAACCCGATCAGCCTCACCAGATTGATGTGATGGATACTGCTTATAGTCCCGACCTCTGTCAAGAAATCCTTCTTTCCATGCCCGACATTATCCAAACGTTTCACTGCTATTCTCTCATCACCCCACCTTCCTTTGAACACAGTACCGAATCCACCTTTCCCGAGTATTTTGACAAAGTTTTCAGTGGCCGCTCGTAGCTCTTCGAAAGTGAACCTAGTTGGCATGCCAGGTAATTGTTCGATGATATCATCATCTTGCGCTTCTTCACGTCTTCGCAAACACACTATGTAAATACTAATTGAAGTGAGTATAAAGAGTAGAGCTCCAAATGTGGAACCCAGAATTGCTCCTAGCCAAACTTTGAAACTAGAAGGTGGTGGTGGGGAAGATGGTGGTGGGGAAGAAGGTGGTGGAGGGGCAACTTGCACCTTTATGTATGCAGGAGAGTTAAATTGGTCCTCATTCTGGAGGGACAAAACCTCTGGTAGTGTTAAGCACCTACCAACCGACGAGTTCTCAATATATGGCTGAAACAGAGCAGCTTTACATTTGCAATCTCCAAGACATGTCTTTTTGCAAGTCTCTTCATCAGTTGCGTTAAATACAACATCGTCAATATTATTGAAATATGATACATTGTTAGGTCGAACATATGGTGATTGTTTACATCTTAGACAAGTTATATTAGTAATTGCATAGCAGCCAAGCTCTGCTCGCCGGTTATCAACCGGCTTGAAATAATTGCCCAAGGTTCCAGCGGGGCAGGTGCATTGTCCATTATTGCAAATTCCATAGGGCCCACAAACTGTTGGGTAATTACAGGTATCCATATGCAAACAAATCAGCAACAATTTTCCATCCTTGATCATAATCATAAAGTCTCAAGTGTCCATCAGATTCCAGTCTCATGTACTGTATTGTTTCAGGAGGCGGAAATTCAAATACATTTGTGCCCATATCATTATTTGATAATGTGGAGAATATAGATTAGGCTGCTATTAATGAACTTTATAAAAATAGATGTATCCACTGTTCTATTTGAATTGTAATAGATTCCAAACATTCCATAGTAATAACTCAGCGGGGGATCGGAATTGACAAATCCATACAAACCATCTGCAAGGAGGGTGAGATAAAACTGGCTTTCTGCCATATCGGTGCTAGAGGAACTAGCAACGATTCTCATGCCTCCTTCCAACGTTTGCCCCATTACTAGAGAATCAGTTGGGTGGTCAAAAGATTGCCAGATTGTGGAATTATTTATATCAAAGAGCACCAGATTACCAGCTTCCGTGATGTTAATACCAGCCACAGGTCGATTCAACCCGCTAGTGGACCAAACTAGGCTACCATCACTGTCACGAAGGGTTAGACCATCCTTAGATGTCAGTTGAAGTGTGGCATTTTCACTGACAGCGTGAGCTCGATTTGCTGACCATATGACTTGTGGACTTTCGAAGTACTCAAAACGATCATATACATATGCATATATGATGTATATGGAGAGATAAAAGCTCTTACATGGTGGGAAGCAGTAAAACCCTGTAGCAAATGACATGTTGCGGGATGCATTTAGCCGGAGGAGGAGGGAACGGTTAGAAGTAGAGTTGCCTGGGAGAGATGGTGAGTTGGTCCATGATGCCGGAGCACTTGCAGTGGGATAGTTATAAGGTTGTGGATTAACAGAGAAAGAGAAGCAAAAGAGAAGTACTGCAACAAAGGCAAGGCAAGAAGTCAAAGCCATCTGGGGTAGCATTATTGGTGCAATAGAGATGATATTTCAATACCAATAAGTTATAAATTCATCAGACGATGTGTTGTTAAAACCATTCAGAATTGAAGAAGTCTTTGAAATTGGAGTTGGTATCCCCTCAGGTACCGGACTGAATACAATACTTCCAGCCGGGCCAATTAAAACTAATACGGTGCCTATTTCGATATAGGGGATCCATTTTAAAATCCGCGCCTGATTAAAACTGACGACTTAATCTCATTCTACTCAGTCAGGTATTGCACTGGATATGAATTCATGAAATTGCCCTTCTGAATAATCCGATTGAGATACCATCTCTCTTGCTATTTTTTATTATTTTGAAGGTTGGTGGCTGTCTCTATTGCTATTAATGAGGCAATTGCAAGTGGATAGCAATAGTCAATTGACTCATTAATCATCCGATTGATTGATTATGTGAATTGTAAGGAAATTGCCCTTCTTGTTTGGATACTAATTAAGTGGAATATCAAGCAAATCTAGATTTCGATATATAGTCTTCTCCAATTCTCTTTTCTTATCCAGTAACAAAAAATAAAAATAAAAACATAAAGGATGACACAACAAATCAAAATTTAGCTGGTGCTTATGATTCTCAATTACCTAACATGAAAGCATATTATTAATTTGTTAAAAATTCTTACTTAAAAAAGGTTGACCCTTAATTGATTTCTCTCTCTAAATTTTATTTATTAAAAAATAATTCAAAAGAGAAGATTAATTGAAAACTTTATAAGCAATTTATTAAAAATCGTATATTTCTTCAAGTGATCGATTTCTCATATTCAGAGAAATTAATTCAAAAATTTACATTTAAGGATCCCACATATCATAGCCTTTGGAAAACTGTTGTTCTTCATAAATATTATCTTACTCCTACTCCTCTATCTTATTCTTCTTTCTGGACTTCTATTTCTAAGAAAGAACACTTTTGTCATCTAGGTATTACCGTTACTCTAGGTAGGCAAGGGACTGTTTCACTCTGGCATGATATATGGCATGGTGATTGTGCATTAAAACATACATTTTCTTTCCTTTATGATTTGTGTACCACTCCTTTGATTACTGTTCAGGAAGCTGTACTTACACAGGGTACTGCTATTCAGTTTCGACGGGTGTTGGGGGGTATCCTTTTACAGGAGTGGCATCAGCTCTTGCATATCCTAAGTTCTATATCTTTTACTCATGAAATTGATAATATTGCTTGGACTTGGGAGCCTTCTGGTCTCTTTACTGTCAAATCTATGTATTCATTTTTAAATTTTAGGGGGGTCCAGGTGCTTAATCCCACTTTTGGTGGAAAGTGCCAGTCCCTCATAAAATACAAACATTTATGTGGTTGGTGGCAAAACACAGGATTTTGACAAAAAAAAACTTGCAAAACAGAGGCTGGATTGGGGACCTGACTTGTCAATTTTGTGATTTAAATGAGACTTCTAACCATTTATTTTCAGATGTTTCTATGCAAAACAACTTTGGCATTGGATGGGGGCATGCCTCCATTTTTACTAGCAATGGAGATCCATAGAAGATGTAGTTCAATTTGCAATGTCCCTTCCCAAAACAAACCGCACGGCTTTGATGATTGTTGTTTGTGCTATTATATGGAATATTTGGAAGCACCGAAATGATTTGTGTTTCAATAATCAACAAATTTATTCTGCTCGATCTGTTATCTTACAAATTGTGTCTCTGATATCTTATTGGACAGGTTCCGCTCGGGAAGATCTACAGGTGGCCCTTCAGGAATGGCTTCCTCTAGATTTGGATGCAATCCCTCTCCAAGTGTTGGTTCCAGCCAATGTCCAGATGGTGGATTGGGTCATTGGCGAGGCAAATGAAGACTGAAGCTGTTTTTCTCTCTCCAAACATTTTTACTTATTGTGTTTGGAGATTACCTTATCTTATATTCTATTTCTCTCCTATTGTCTATACTGTGCTGTTAAGTGCTTTAGATATGCATGTGTCCCTGTGGTTAAACGTTATGTTTCTGTTGGGTAGGTTCTCTAGTTTCATCAAGAGGCTAATATCTGATACAATGGATTGAACTCTATATTACCTACTGATGTAATTTACCAGTTTCAAATATATGAAACGGGCATTTTGCCTTTTTTCAAAAAAAAATTCAAAAATTTACAAGCAAATTAAGTTCTCTTTGAAATAGTACAAAATTCGGGTTTTAAGATTTTCTTTTCTAGTTAGAATAAACTTAATTCATGTAAAAAAAAAGTATATTTTAGAGTTTCACTAACATGCTATCGATAGCGACCTACCGTGCTATTCTCTCAAAAACCCATCATATAGGCTTTAAACAACGATTCCAAACTGTTGAAATATATCTACTTCACAAGTAATGTGTTTCCATACAAATTGACACGGTCCGGCCACGAAGATTCATAAGAACATTAGCTAGTTCAACTAAACATCATTCAAGAGAACCAAAGCTCAACCCAACAAAGTATAAGAGGAGATAAAACTCAACTCAATATATAAATTTGTATTAATTCATAGGCTGCATTAATTATAATTTCAGTTTTGGCTTTTTTATGGCCTTACAATACTATTCAAAAGTCACAAAGACATTAACACTTCCCCAACTACTTTTTCCACTTCCAAAATACTCTTAATGACTATCTAGAGAAACTCAAAAGACTGCACCCACAAATAAATAGAATTCAGACACACTTTTGGCCCTATTAAAACACACTGAAAACTCCCAACTAACTAATTAATAACAAGCTGACTCAAAACAGATTAGTTCTCTTGGCAAGCTTGTTTGACCATGATATTTAGTGGACAAATTTATCAGATAAACATTGTAGAGCTTGTTGTCATTTTTCCACATAATTTTGGATCACCTTAATCATTGGAGTTCGTATGAAAAATTATATTTTTATGACAAAATTGTCCTTGTGTCTTTTTTGATGCTATGCATGTAATTTCTGTTGGACATTATAGATGTATGTACGTATTTCATTTATTTTTTGTTATATAAAGGATGTTTGATATATGCTTATAATTATGATATAATTTTTGTGATGTATGCTTATAATTGTCATATTTAATAACAAGAACCATGCACCTCCCACACCCTCGCTCACTCAAGTGGTAATTCCTTCAAATTTGTTCTGGTCTGGCATTAAAATTGGGGGTGAGCACTAAGCAGTGGATATGAATCTGCTATTATTCTAAAGGGATCACAGGATGCTGTTATTCTTATCACAACTGTTTAAAGTTTTTCATGCACGAATCTCAAGGAATAAAAAATTTCATGCCTGAAACTCGACAAAGATCAACGGCTGAAATCGGAATAATAGAGTCTTGTTATCTCTTTGGAATAATAGCAGATTTATTTCCCTAAGCAGTGACCAACAAGAGGTGGTTCAGAGCTCAATCAATCAATCATTATGTCATTAGGTCTATGGTTAAGGGTTCTAGACTTTTAGGATTACATTGTTAGCATTAATCAATAAAAAAATTAAGATTCAGATTTATTCATGGTTAAAATTAAAATATTTATTTGTATGTTATTGGAAAAAATTAAAATGTTTAGAATCTGAGTTATTTATCCTGGTTCAAAAGTCACTTTTAGGTAAATACAGAAAATATTTGGATTCTTCTATTTTTGAAAGAAAAAAGTGTCAGAAATTTTTTTCAAACAAAATTTTTGTTAGAGATTTTTTTTTGTTTTTACGAAAAAAAAAAACACAACATTTTCTGTATTTACTTAGAAGTGACTTTGAACTGGGATCAATAACTCAGATTCAAAACATTTTAATTTTTTTCCAATAACATACAAAAAATATTTTAATTTTTCTTACAGCCGCAAAAAATCCGGCCTGAATAATGTTGATCCGAGTTATTTGTCGCAGTCTTTTAATAAATCAAATTATATAGTATTCCATCTATTTTAGAAGAAATATATAAAATATTACTAATATTTCAATACAAAAACAAATAAATTATAAACATTTCTGTTTAATTAAAAACATTTGCGGTTTTGAAATTCCAAAACCAAAGCCGCAATTTTTTTTTGCAGTTTTAATTGGAACTCCAAAACTGCAAATTTGTTTTGCGGTTTTAGACTGTTAAATTGCAGAAAAATTTTGCGGCTTGGACAAATTTTGAAATTACTCTGCATGGGGTGTAGATTTTGAAATTTAATATTTTTTTTTATATTAATAAAAATTTCGGGTGTGTAACACTCTGTAATTTTCATAATATTCTGAATATTCGTTTGATCGATTACAATATTAAAAACTTTTAATATTTATTTATATAGATTTAATTTTTATTTATAATTAAAAATCTTAAAATGAATTAAAAACTCAAAGAAAAGAAAAAAAAAAAAAGTGGATGCTGACATGCAACGTAAAATAAATCCTAAAATATTGATTGTTTGAGCTGTAAACCACCTCTTGTTGGCCACGTACCAACACCACTTCAGTGAGCGAGGCTGTGGGAAGTGGTAATTGTTATTAATTTGATCTTTAGAAGGACCGAAGCACAAGTGTTAAAAATTGAAGAGTAAAGTGTGGAGACAACATCTCGTGGTTGTTCATATTGTATATATCATCTCCCACTAGCATTTCAACTTTCTCATTCCATGCCTACCGCGCTTTTTCTTAGAAAAATAAACTTTCTCATTCCAGTCAAAGGCGACGACCGACTTTGACGTGGAACACCGTGGTCTGCTGGAAGACAGAGTTGTGAGAGGTAGAAGGACCGAAGCATAAGTGTTAAATATAATGCTTTAAAAATAGAGTAGAGACAAAATCTGGTGGTAGTAGGACAGATCCATTTTCTCCTACTAGCATTTAAACTTTCTCATTCCAGTCAAAGACGACGAGCGACGTTTACCTAGCATTACTAAGCAGGACTGCTAGCTTGAGCACCGTGGTCAAAGCTAAGTGACAAGAAAATCATGGTTTGGAAACTCGGCCGATTCCGAGTCAACTCGGTATTGGTCGTGTCCGATCTGAGTTTCACCCGGGTCTCGCACCCATGTGAGTTTTTCAGCAAAACTCGGTTGAACAGTGTTTCACTCGGGCGAGTTATTCTATTTTCAGGCCGAGTTTCACCCGAGTCAGTCGAGTTTTCTCGAGTTTTCCCAGTTGGACAAATTTCGTACAGAAAACTGCTAAAATAGAAGCTGAAATGAAATAATCAACCAAATTTCTACCTAGTATCTTGCTTTTAGAGCAAAATTACATCGTTTTGGTAGTTCAATTGAACCAATTTTGCATTTGCTTAGTTAATTGAAGGGATTTGGGGCAGACAAATAGATGCGACAAGCGACTCAGAAAGAAAGAAAGGAGAAGAAGCTGAAAGCATTATAAAATTTTGAATAGACATGGTGTAGGACTGGTTTATTGTTTTGTTTTGAAAATATAACTTGATTCTTTGTGAACTATGTCCATTTAAGTTATCAAGTAGACAAGGGTGATCTGTGCTGCACATAATATTACACCACACAGAATATTAGTTGTTTCTTTGTTTGACTAAGAGCATCTACATTCCTGAAACTCTTAGAGTTTCTAAATAACTGTTAATTGCTTTTAAGAAATTATAGACTCTGGAGTTTCTAAATGTTTACATCCCTGAAACTAATTTTAGAGTTTCTAATAAGCCACATCATCAGTAAATTAAAATTGATAAGCCACATCAGCAGTAAATTAAACTAATTTTAGCGAATACAAGCCAATCGTTTTGCCATGTCAGAGTTTATAAACGATTTCTTAATAAGAAATTATTGAGCAAAGTTGCTAAATAAGAAATCCATCTACATCCCTGAAACTAGTTTAGCAATTGCCACGTCAGATTAGAAACTCTAATAGTTTCAGGGATGCAGATGCTCTAAGAACATTTCCCAAACGAATTTTTAATTAGTATATCGATCGATATTATGTTATACAAGTTAAATAATTTAGTATCTCTGAAATATTTTATATTATTCTTATCATCATTTATATTTATTTCAATAATTCTAAGATTTAATTTATGCACTATACTTTGTTTTTTTTAATACATCATCAATTAAAATAATTTATTTTTTACATTACTTTTGTTTTAACATAATTTTTTGACAAATTAATTTTACCAATATTTTTTCTATTTTTTATACAAATTAAGATTCAGACAAAAATATCCGAGTTTCCGATCCGATTCAGCCGATTCCGACCGATTTTTCTAGATTCCGATTTCACGACCAAATGACCGATTCCGATTCCGATTTTCAGATCCACGAAGAAAATCTCCATTTCTTGCTTGATGTTCCTCTCTTGTATCCAAACAAGAATTAATATAATATATAGTTGCTCCTTGTTACGCACTGATTATATTCCTACAGAATCATGGACCAACTCATCAGTCACCATCTCTCCCACACACCTCTACTTTTGAATTCATTTCTCTAAAATTCTACTTTTGAATTCATTTCTCATTTATTCTGATAAAATAAAAAACAAAATCAAACAACCTCAATTCATATATAATTGAGAGCCACTTCAATTATCCTTCCTTCTGTTGACTGTACATAGTGCCTTGATATCTTTTCGGAGGAAAATATTTGTCTACAAAAACGAATATATACGAAACAAGAATATTTAACTAAAATTAGGCTTTCTTCAATAAATCAAATTAAGAATGAGAAGTCAATTAACGGTCAACTTCTATTAAGTAAGGATTTCTTAACTTCTATCATGTAAGTTAAATTTTGATTTGTTGTGTCATCCTTTATATTTTGATTTTTATTTTGTCATGGGATAAGAAAAGAGAATTGGAGAAGGCAATGGAAATCTTGATTTGCTTGATGTTCGGCTTTGTATCCAAACAAGAAGTGCAACTTCCTTGCAATTCATACAATCAATCAATTGGCTCATTAATAGCAATAGAGACAGCCACCAACCTTCAAAAAAATTAAATAAATAAGTAAATAGCAATGAAGATGGTATCTCAATCGGATGATTAAGAAGGGCAATTTTAATTCCTTACAATTATAAGGTTGTAAGGAAGCCAACTGCTACCTCTATCCAATTGAGTTGATTCTTGTGAACTTTGGTAACTGTACATACTCTATGCAATCGACTCATGACACATGTATAGAAGACAGTTAAAAGAAGGGTAAGAAGTCTGTCATAAAAATAAAAAGAAGGAGAACATATCTGATATCTGAGTTGAACAATAATAGGAAAAATTTGTCATAAAAATATAAAAGGTAGACCTGTCTGAGTTGAATAGTTGAAGGGAAATTTTGTCATAACATAATTATATAAGCATACATCACAATAAGTATATCACAATTATAGGCATACATCCTTTATATAACAGAAAATAAATGAAAAAACATACATCTATAATTTCCTCGAGAAATTACATGCATAACATCAAAAAGGACATAAGGGCAATTTTGTCATAAAAATAGAATATTACAAGAACATTTAGAACAATTATACAAGAACTAAATCAGCACACCTTCAAGTGCAATATCAGCACTCAGCACACAGCGCACAGCACACAGCAAAAATATTAGCTCTGCTCACCAAGGCCTTGCCATGTGCAACTTATGAAAAAGCAAGAGCAAAGAATATTATCTCAAAATTTTCTGTTTCTATCTGGTATCAGCGTCATTGCAAATTAGTGATCTGCACGGATTTTGGATGAGCCTAACACACGCTAGCTTCACTCTATATAACTAAATACTGTTGTTTTCCTATGTCGCATAGGCTGTTTAAAGTAGTTGTGTATTTGTTTGTAATTTGTTAATATGTGTAGCTCTTATCCATTTGTTGAACAAATTTGGTTATGAATTTCGTTCAGTTGAAATTTTGAACTAATAATATTTTGTTAGTAGAACTAGGGTGTTCTTAAGTTCACGAAGGTCTTTATGTGCTTAATTTCAAAATCTATCGGATTGACTTCAAATGAAAAATTCAAACCGTTGAAACCGATCTATTCACAAGCGGTGCATTTATATCAAATTTTAACCGTGATCAGTTATTAACTGTACAAATCAATCATACTATTACATTATGTTTAAAAATAAGTGAATTGTTGAATGTTGATAGTAATATTCAACATCACCAATAGCAATAATTGGTAATTAATCTAGATGGTAACATAAATATACATCTAATTTATAATGATGCTGTGATTTAATGATGACCCCATTATATAGCAAAATTTCTATCGCCAATATATATAATCTATATTATCAAATAAGCATCTTACTATTAATCATTCATGCATACACTATCAAATACATAAACAAAATTTACAGTTAATGAACTCATGATCTACCCAACTTTTGGTAAATCTATATTTTTAATGTTGTTGAATTTATGTTGTTAAATCAGTAATACGTACTCTATCAGATACATAAACAAAATAAACATTTTTTTTCATCTAAGGAAATGAGAATTCAGGGGAAAAAAATGCTTGACCAATTTTCCTTTCATATTTTTGAGATTGATATGAGTAATCTTGTTGGGTAAAAATGAAGGTTTAATAAATTAAATTGAACTGCCAACTCGTGACATTTTTCGTCACAATTTATCCGAGAATATGTAGTATCACTGATTTAGAATATACATAACATTGATTTTAATAAATATATAATATATATAACATTGTTAACAACATATTTGTTCGAATTTGCTATAATACCTAACAATATCAATCAACCAATTTGAAGTTGCATTTATGAGCAAAGAATTATCAAGAATAATTCTATCTGTCAAAATATACATGCATTTAAAATTGTGCTCTATGACATGACATTTGAAATTGAAAAACAGTTCATTATAGTGACATCCTCATTACCTCTTTGCAAGGCAAGAAGGCAAGAGCGACTGTTGATAGTCTCTGAAATTCAAGGGTACCTAGAATTCCAGATGGCTGAGTCATTTTGAGTTTTTATCTAATTTCTGGAAAGAAGTTACTGTTGAAAATAACAAGTTAGAAGGAGCAAATTGATCTCAGCCATCCATCATTGATCAATTAAATAAAAATCAGATTAGAATAGAATGTACAGTACCAACGGATCTGTAGCTACAGTAGAATTAGAAAATAGCCGTTAGAAAGTTGATTATATATAGACCATAGGAACCTTGTAAAGAAACTACTGTTGAAATAATATTTTCTCCTCAGATCAATCCTTGTCTCATAAAATTCAACATGGTATCAGAGCATCTGATATACTGATAACCGATAAACCCGATAACCCAATAATCAGCAATTTACCAGTAAAACTGGTAACATCATAAAACAGCAAAAAAAGCTTCCGATAAACTCTCAATAAGCAGTGTAAGAATGGATCAATGGGGGCAGCCATCTCACGAGTCTACCAACCCATCGAAACTCTCTCCGCAACTGCTAAATGGTGCGAATTATCTTTCATGGGCCAAATCTGTCACAATCACTCTTAGTGGCAGAGACAAGATTGATTTCATCACGGGAGACATTAAAAAACCCGAACCAGCCAACCCACAGAACATTACAGTGGCCGAAAAAGCTCAAATTCGAAAATGGCAAAAAGAGGATCATTATGTAATGTCTCTCTTATACGGGTCAATCGAGCAACAAGTACTTGACTTGTTCCTCCAAAATTGCAACACATCAAAAGAATTGTGGGATGAAATTAAAGCTTTTTACGGTCAACAGAAAAACCATTCACATGTTTATCGTCTTCAACTCGAAATTCAACAAGAAAAAAAGGGAACCAAAACTCATTTAGAGTACCTTGCTTCTTTAAAAAAGAAGTACGATGAGCTCGATGTTTATCGGCCATTCACAACCGATGCACAGGATCTCAAAAAGAGAAAAGAAGAAGATCGAATTTTCTCGTACCTTGCGGGTCTTGATACAAGCTATGAAAACATTCGATCACAAATCATCCGAGCACCCGACCTCCCTTCCTTCTCTGAGGTAGTAAATCAAATTCAGCGAGAAGATAATTTACGGGAGGCCATGGAGGGTCCACAAGCCAGCCATGGCGAAGGACACGAACCCTATGGCCATGCCGTTCGAAGTCACCAAAACCCTAGTTCTCAATTTCACCAAAATCGGCCAAATCATAGAGGTGAGAGATGCACTCATTGTAAAAAGGAGGGCCATAAGGTGGATCGGTGCTATTTCCTTCACCCTCACCTAAGGCCGAAGTGGTGGAAAGTAGCAGGAACCGAAGAAAGGGGGAGGCGACTGGAAAGAGGAGAAGCGGAGAGAAAAAGAAAAAGAAAGAGAGGGGTTTTCGGCGAAAAATGGATCTGGACCGAGTAATAACCCAACCGGGTCTGTTGAACCGGGTTTTAACCAAACCAGCGGTCTAAGTAGTTTTTTCGCTGGCAGGGTCGGCTCCAAGCGGGTCAGGAGGAGCTGGGTCTGCAGATCAAGTGCAACACATTCTCCAGCAGCTCTCTGTGCTGCTATCCAATCAAAACAATATTCAAAGCTCATGTGGTATTGTATCTCACTCTAAAAATTTAAATTTTAGTGACCAAATAATTATAGATAGCGGTGCAACGGACCACATGTTTGGGAATAAAAAATTTCTTACCAATTTGAGATTACCAAAGAGCCAATGGTATGAAAGAAAAAATAAATTACATAGGTGAGATTAATTTGTGTAATAAAAAAATTAGTAGTATTCTATTTTTAAATTCTTTTCCTATAAATCTACTTTCGGTTAAAAAATTAACACAAGAATTTAATTTTAATGCCATCTTTTCTTGCAACAATGTTGTATTTCAGGACCGGGTAACCGGGGAGAAGATTAGGTGAAGGTTTTCTCAAAAATGGACATTATTTATTGAATTTACAAGAATTAAAGTTTTGCGCTTCGGCAAGATCAATTGATTACGAAAGATGGCACAAAAGACTTGGGCATCCCTCCAACAAGATTTTAAGTAGTATTTTGAATTTTCCAAAATCAAATTGTATTAATTGTGATGTTTGTAAAATGACAAAACAAACGAGACTTCCCTTCTCACTTTCCAATAGTAGAAGTGAAGCATCGTTTGATTTAGTCCATTCCGATGTATGGGGTCCGTCCCCAATTAACTCTTATAATGAATTTAAATATTTTGTTATATTTATTGACGATTTTTCTAAAGCTATATGGTTGTATTTATTAAAATCAAAAGATGAAGTATTTAATTGTTTTCAAGAATTTCTTTGCCTTATAGAAACTCAATTCAATACCAAACTTAAAATATTTAGATCGGATAATGGAACGGAGTTTGTAAATAAAAATTTTACAACCCTTTGCAAAGAAAAATGAATTATTCACCAAACCACATGCATTAATACTCCCGAACAAAATGGAGTATCGGAACGAAAAAATAGGCACTTGTTAGAAATGACACGTGCACTATTATTTCAAAACAACGTTCCAAAAATATATTGGTCGGATGCCATCCTTTGTGCCACACATCTAATTAATAGACTACCAAGTGTCGTTTTAAAAAATAAAAGCCCAACCGAAATTCTTTATCAACAAAAAAAGAATCTTGATTATTTAAAAATTTTCGGTTGTGTGTGTTTTGTTCGTATTAAACGAAAAGATAAATTCGATTATATGTCAACCAAAACTATTTTCCTAGGGTATTCATCTTCAAAAAAGGGTTATAAATGCTATGATCCAATAAATAAAAAAGTATTTATTTCTAGAGATGTGATATTTTGTGAGGATGAACCGTATTTCAAAAAAGGTGAGATTGAAAAAAATTCACATGACCACTATCAAATGAGATCTTCAACATTTCCTTTAGATGATTTAGATTTTATACCAAATATAAATCATGAACTTGAGGTTGACAATGAAGAAGAGATAGACAATAATATGTCAAATAATGATAATGATAACAATAATGAGGAAGAAGAAACTACAAATGTGAGAAGAACCTCAAGAATACCTATACCCTCTACTAGACTTAGGAATTATGTAACCTATACGGTACAATACCCCATACAAGACTTTGTATCGTATGAAAATGTCTCACCCGAATATAATGCATTTCTTACTTCTATTCACAAAGAAGAAGAACCTAATAATTATCAAGAAGCAATAACCAAACCGGTATGGTGCAATGCCATGAGGGAGGAATTAAGAGCATTAGAAAAAAATGATACATGGGTAATCGTACAATTACCAAAAAATAAGAGAGCCGTAGGGTGTAAATGGGTATACAAAATAAAATACCATAGTGATGGTACCATAGAACGGTATAAGGCTAGGTTAGTGGCAAAAGGGTATACTCAAACCTATGGTATTGATTATAATGAAACCTTTGCACCGGTGGCCAAAATGAATACCGTTAGAATTTTATTTTCTATTGCGGTAAATAATAATTGGAACCTATATCAAATGGATGTGAAAAACGCATTCCTTCAAGGAACACTTGAAGAAGAGGTTTATATGAACCTACCACCCGGCCATAAAATGGAGAACAAATCTAATCTAGTTTGTAGATTAAAAAAGTCCATTTACGGATTGAACCAATCTCCTCGAGCGTGGTATGGAAAACTTAGCTCATATTTAAATTTTTGTAATTTTAACACTAGTAGTGCCGATCATTCGTTGTTCACAAAAATAGAAGGAAAAAACATAACTATGGTGTTAGTGTATGTAGATGACCTTATAATCACCGGAAATAGTTTAGAAGAAATTAGAAAATTAAAAATTCAATTAAAAGAAAATTTTGATATTAAGGATTTAGGATACTTAAAATATTTTCTAGGAATAGAAGTAGCATTTTCAAATAAAGGCCTATTTATTTCACAACGAAAATATACATTAGATTTGTTAAGAGAAACGGGCAAGTTAGGTTGTAAGCCAATTTCTACACCAATAGATAGCAAATATAAATTAAATATTGAGGATGGTGAACCCTTAGATGATGTAAATAATTTTCAAAAACTAGTAGGAAAATTAATCTATCTTACGGTAACCCGACCGGATATCTCCTTTTCGGTAAGTCAAATTAGTAAATTTATGCACTCTCCTAGAACACCTCATTTAGAAGCCGCAAATAGAGTTCTAAGATATCTAAAACAAAACCCCGGGAAAGGTATACTTATGACTAACAATAAATCTAATGCAATATGTGGCTATTCCGATGCAGATTGGGCCGGTAGCTTCGATAGAAAATCTACCACCGGCTTTTGCACATTTGTAGGCGGGAAAATCTAGTCACATGGAAAAGCAAGAAACAAAGTGTCGTGGCTCGTTCAAGTGCGGAAGCGGAATATCGAGCCATGGCATCTACCACAAGTGAGCTAATATGGATCAAGCAACTACTCAAGGATATGGGTGTTGAAATTGATCAATCGATGAAAATGTATTGTGACAATAACTCCGCTCGGCATATAGCCTCGAATCCGGTGTTTCATGAGAGGACAAAACACATACAAGTTGATTGCCATTTTATTAGAGAGAAGCTCCAAAACAAAGAAATAGAGACTCCGTTTGTTAGAAGTGAAGATCAATTAGCGGATGTCTTCACCAAAGGATTAGATTCAAAATAATTCGAGAATATTTCAAGCAAGCTAGGAATGTACGATATTTACATCCCTAGCTTGAGGAGGAGTGTTGAAAATAACAAGTTAGAAGGAGCAAATTGATCTCAGCCATCCATCATTGATCAATTAAATAAAAATCAGATTAGAATAGAATGTACAGTACCAACGGATCTGTAGCTACAGTAGAATTAGAAAATAGCCGTTAGAAAGTTGATTATATATAGACCATAGGAATCTTGTAAAGAAACTACTGTTGAAATAATATTTTCTCCTCAGATCAATCCTTGTCTCATAAAATTCAACAGTTACAGAGTTTTAGAGTGGCCTTGACAGTTTAAAATAGGAGCTTTTTAACTAAGTTGTGTGTAGGTGGCAGTGTATTAATATTCGGTTCTCATTCGGTATTCGGAAGGCCACCGCATACCGCATATACGGTATGCGGCCGAATATGCGGATTCTTATTCGGATTTATATATGCGGATTTTTTATTAAATATTTAATCTCACAGTACTTAAATACAATAAGGCAGCATGTAGAGAGATTATAAAAGACTTCTGAGTGGGACGCTTGAAGAGAACACCTACCTGGCAGGTCTGAAACTCATTTAATGGGTTATGAATTCGGGTCCGGAACTCTTTTAATGGGTTTTGAATGTTTTTTAATTTTTTTAAAGCATGAATTCAATATTCGGTCCGAATAGCCATTTTCTATTCGGCCGGACACCGAATAGGAATATACGGCCGAATAAAACCGAATTTTAATACACTAGTAGGTGGTACGGCTTAATGGCCTGTAAACTCTGTAATACTTTAACTGTTCAATACAATCCTGGCAGCCACTGTCCGGTTTTCCTCAAAAAAAGACTGTTGATAGTCTCTGTTTAAACTACTAGTCTCATTTAAACTACTAGTCTCTGTTTTCTACATCAACTAAGTTTTTTTTTCAAACAATAACAATAAAATCTTGAAATTAACCCTAATGTAGAATTTCACAGAGATCTTAATTTGACTATAATTTTTTGAATTAATTAATTTCTCTAAAATTCTACATTCTGATAAAAAAATATACAATCAAACAACCTCAATTCATAATTTAGAGCCACATCAATTATTCACAAGAATACGTAATTAACTAAAATTAAGCATTATTCAATTCAATTCAATTAAGAATGAGAATTCAATTAAAGGTCAACTTTTATTAAGTAAAAGTTTCTTAACTAATTAATAATATGCTTATATGTTAGTTAATTTCGAATCAGAAGAACCACTTAAATTTTGATTTGAATTGTCATGTCATCCTTTATATATTTATTAATTTTTAATGAAAATTTTCACCGGATGATTAAGAGAAGAGAACTGGAGAAGGCTATATTTGGAAATATTAAGATTTGCTTGTTGTTTTGCTTAGTATCCGAACAAGAAGGGCAATTTCTTTATAATTCATGTAATCAATCAATCGGATGATTAATGAGTCTATTAATTATTGCTAGCTATCGACTTCATTGAACGGTCTAATTGGGCAATTATAAGGTTGTGGAATTGAATGGTCCAAAAGGCATCGTTCTTGAACGGTCCAAAATAGCAATAGATCAGGTTGTGGAATTGGATATGGGCAGTACCATCTCTATTGCTACAGAACCAAACCAATTATGTTTCCCCAAATGGCTTTTACTTCTAACCTTATTGCCTTCGTTGCACTTCTCCTGTGTTTCTCTTTCTCTGTTAATCCACAACCTCTTAACCATCCCACAGCAATCGCTCCGTCATCATGGACCAACTCACCATCTCTCCCACACAACTTAGCTTTCGATGGTGGTGGAACTGTCCGTTTCCTCCTCCGGCGGAACGCAACTCTCATCATGTCGTTTGATCCTTGGTTAAATGCAACTCCCACGATGTCGTTTGCTACTGGGT
The DNA here is from genome assembly GCA_025461045.1 of Carex parvula. Taxonomy (NCBI): domain Eukaryota; kingdom Viridiplantae; phylum Streptophyta; class Magnoliopsida; order Poales; family Cyperaceae; genus Carex; species Carex parvula. Next base: position 644,445 of record JAJGRW010000697.1, read on the forward strand.
TTTACTGCTTCCCACCCTGTGAGAGTTTTTTTCTCTCCATATACATCATATATGCATATGTATATGATCATGTAGAGTACTATGCGCGTCCACAAGTAATCTGGTCAGCAAATCGAGCCCACCCTGTCAGTGAAAATTCCACACTTCAACTGACGTCTAAAGATGGTCTAACCCTTCGTGATAGTGATGGTAGCTTAGTTTGGTCCACTAGCGGGTTGAATCGATCTGTGTCCGGTATTAACATCACGGAAGCTGGTAATCTGGTGCTCTTTGATATAAATAATTTCACAATATGGCAATCATTTGACCACCCAACTGATTGTCTAGTAATGGGGCAAACATTGGCAGGAGACATGAGGATCATTGCCAATTCCTCTAGCACTGATTTGGCTGAAAGCCAGTTTTATCTCACCCTCCTTCCAGATGGTTTGTATGGATATGTCAATTCGAATCCCCCGCTGGTGTACTACCACTATCCCAATATATATGATACAGGGGACAAGTCTATTTCTATAAAGTTCATGAATGGCAACCTGACTATGTTCTCCGCCTTATCAAACACTGATAAAGACACACTTATTTTTGCATTTCCGCCTGCTAAATCAATACAGTACATGAGATTGGAATATGATGGACACTTGAGACTTTATGATTATGAAGAAATGGTGGCTGATTTGTTCAGTATGGATAGTTCTTTCTTCGATTATATGGACAAATGTGATTACCCAACAATCTGTGGACACTATGGAATTTGCGATAATGGACAATGCACCTGCCCTGCAGGAACCTTGGAAAATTATTTCAAGCTGGTTGATAACCGGCAAGGGGAGCTTGGCTGCTATGAAGTTACTAATATAACTTGTCAAGATGTAAACAATCACCTTATGTTGTACCTTAACAATGTATCCTATTTCAATCACGAAATTGACAATGTTGTAATTAATGGAAAAGCAACTGATGAGGAGACGTGCAAAAGGGCATGTCTTGGAGATTGCAAATGTAAAGCTGCTCTGTATCAGGTTGCTAATGGGAACTCATCAGATGGCTTCTGTTTAACACTACAAGAGGTTTTTTCCTTTAAGAATCAACTTGATGCGCATTCTTCTGTATATATTAAGGTGCAAGTTGCCCCTTCACCTTCTAGTTCTAAGGTTCATCTAGGAGCAATATTGGGTTCCACATTTGGAGCCCTTTTCTTTATGCTCACCTTAATTAGTATTTACATAGTGTGTTTGAGAACACGTCAAGAAGCACAAGATGATGATATCATCGAACAATTACCAGGGATGCCAACCAGGTTCACATTCGAAGAGCTACGAGCGGCCACTGAGAACTTTGTCAAAATACTTGGAAAAGGTGGATTTGGTACAGTATTTGAAGGAAGGTGGGGTGATAAGAGAATAGCAGTGAAACGATTGGATAACATTGGAAATGGAAAGAAGGATTTCTTGTCCGAGGTCGAGACTATTGGTAGTATCCATCACATCAATCTGGTGAGGCTGATCGGTTTTTGTGCTGACAAGTTGAATAGGCTTTTAGTTTATGAGTACATGTGTCATGGGTCATTGGCTCAGTGGATTTGCTGCAGAGATGGAAGAGATCATTTGGATTGGCCTGTCAGGTTCAAAATTATAACCGACATAGCCAAGGGTTTATGTTATCTTCATGAGGAATGCATGCAAAAAATTGTGCATTTTGATATCAAGCCAGAAAATATTCTTTTAGATGAAAAATTCAATGCTAAAGTTGCTGACTTTGGGTTATCAAAGCTTATTGATAGGGACATCAGCAGAGTAATGACTAAAATGCGGGGCACTCCTGGATATTTAGCACCTGAATGGCTGACAGCAATGGTCACTGAGAAAGTTGATGTTTACAGTTTTGGTGTGGTAGTAATGGAGATTCTATCTGGAAGAAGAAACCTTGATGATTCCCAGACCGAAGAGAATCGTCATCTGATTAAACTGTTAGAAGAAAAATCTAAGAGCAATGGATTATCAGATTTGATTGACCACAATCTTGGTGATATCGAATTATACAAAAAAGAAATTGTGAATGTGATGGAGCTTGCAATGTGGTGCTTGCAATGGGATAGTAACCGAAGGCCTTCAATGTTAACAGTGGTTAAGGTTTTAGACGGAGCGATGGAGGTTGAAAGATCATTGGATTTTAATTTTGTTTCTTCAATTCCAATGATTGCAAATATACCTAGTGTAGTGGATCAGTCAGCTCCCCTTCCAAATTCAGTGTTGTCAGGCCCTCGATGAAATTCCATGATCCTTTATTCTAAGCATTCAGCCTCCAAGCTGCTTGGAGCAATCTTTGAACTGCATTATTTGTAAGTGTGATTCAGTAGTATTTAAGTACAATATTGTTTAATGATGCCCAATATAATTTGTGTCAGATTCTTCTATTTTTTGCATATATGTTTGAAGGTGTTACTATTGATATCTATGGGTGATTTTGTACATATATGTTTGACGGTACTACTATTGTAATGTATGAGTGATTTTATGCATGTATTATTGAAGGTATATAGTACCATTGTTATGCTATTTTATTTTATTGTCCGGATAAGAAATCTTGGAGTTGTAATTTCAGCGAGAAAATAACCCCCATATTCCCAGTGTATACTGGTATATTAATTTTTTTTTTGGGAAAAAAGGCACAAAACTCATTTCAGTCAGTCAATTATTCAGTTATATATTAAGTCATTTAGACATTCACGGACATGGACAGATACAAACAGCTCTTCAGGTGACATCAGGTTTCCAGATAGAATATTGCAACATTAAAGACTGCTGATGGCATAGCAGGATATGATAAGAAGTGGCAAAATGGAGAGCAATACCACACCAATCATTGGACGGTCAGGATATAAACTCAAAATTTATATCCGGACTGATTAAATAGACTCAGCTTGAACTTGAAGACAGCAAAGTTTACCAAAACCTGACAAGGACTGATTAAATAGACTCAACCGCTAGTGTACAGAGTCTATATACCTCTGTATCGACAACAAGCAGATTAACAATACCACATGCCTTCCATAATAAACTGGTACAATTAACAGGGGTGAATTCACATCCTCTGAGATCCCTCAAACTTCGAGTGGATCTTTGTAAAATCTGGACTGTTAGAATCCTTATTGCATGAGTCTCAAAGCACAATAGTAGTGGCCCCCTACATTCTGGATAGGCACTGAAAAATGTTAACCCGGTTTTAAATTAACTCAAAGTTTGAGATATCTCGGAGGATACGGATGGACGATGTTGGCCCCTACATTCTGCATTCAGGTTCTTGAATGCCGTATGGACGATGTTGTGTGAAGGTTTGAATTTCTTAATTTTGTGTTATAGACGGTGACTTTTCATATTATTAGTTGCCGTTGACAAATTCTATAGAGAGAGAGAGAGAGAGATGTTCGGATGAAAAATGAAATAATAAAGTAGCAAGGTGGTTGACCTGAGATTTCCAAACTAAAGGGTACCAGTATCAGAAGTAACTGTATCAGTATCGTACCAAGCTGACATGGTACAATACTAGTGGGGTTTCCTTGTTTGCAGTATGCGCATAATTTAAAGATAACCTTAATCGGTAACAAGGCAAGACACCTACTCATCTTTCCTTTAACAGGTACCTCCACATCATATCATCTGAATCCATAGTGGCAGCAACTAGAACTGTAATCCGTGCTCAGTACTGTGCCAGCTTAACCCAAACAGGAGCAGATTCAGGACAGGACAAGCTACACAGATTCATCCTGGAAGAAAGATTTGGTTGGGGGAATCGGTTTGGTCTTTACTAAAAATGGGGTTTTAAAGGCTTATAGATTGGCAAAAGAGGTTTTATGCTGCCCGTTACAAGCCAAGGCCAAGGCTCTGGGTGAGGCAATTGCTTATGCTACTTTCTGTACAGATAATCAGGTCGTTGCTACTATTTGCTCTGGGCTGCAGCCAACTTCTTTTTGGAAGCAACTCAAGCAAAACCCATGCTTCAAATGTATACATGTCCAACGATGCCAAAACGATTTGGCTGACAATCTAACGAAACAGGGGAGAACTAAGGGTTGGAACTATACTGGCTTCATCCTTCCAAGTTTTGCACCTTAGTTGGTTTTAAATTTTTCTGTTAGGGAGATATGTGGTATGCTTTATTATAATTTACCAGTATACGGAAATGTAACAGTGTTGGCTACGGGCATGAATCAAGCCACAAAAAAATAAAAAAAGTAGAACCCAAAGTCCCCAAGTCTTGGTCTTCGCTGGGACCTGGATGGACATAATTAGCCTATTAATTTGCCGAGATATTAGGTCCGTGATATTTCTTTCATAAATTAAGTAACTTTATAGTAATGTGTTTACGTGCAAAGTTATGAATGATATACTGTCTACTTCATTTTATTTGTTCAAATTATGAACTTTGCTTATTTTATATTCCTCCTAGGAGTTGGGTTTACTTTACGAGTGATGTGTTTACATGTAATGTTTATAAATTTTTGAATGTGTTCTGTATAAAGTTAAGCGGTCAAAAATTTAAGATTATAAGTTAATTTAATACACTTATTTTTTATTATTTTTTTACTACTTGACTTTATACTAAGTGAATTAAATTTATAAATCTTGCATGGAAACACATCAAAGTGATGTTGATCGGTATCTTCTATTTATTCTGATAAAATAAGAAAAACAAATCAAACAACTCAATTCATAATTAGTGCCACTTGAATTATCATTCCTAATATTGATTGTAGTTCCCTGATATATTTTCCGAGAAAAAATATATATATCTAAAAAACAAATAGCTAGGTAGAAACAATAATATGTAAAATTAAGCTTTGTTAAATAAATCAAGTTAAGAATCAGAAGTCAATTAAGGGTCAAACTTTCATTAAGTAAGAATTTCTGAACTAATTAATAATATGCTTTCATGTTTTTTTTTTTTTTGAGAATACGTAAGAATATGTAAGAATATGTAATTAATAATATGCTTTCATGTAATTAATTAAGTAAGAATATGTAAGAATTTCTGAACTAATTAACTAACTAACTTCTATTTAATGTCTATAAAGTTACATCCGGATTTTGAACCCACAATCTTCTGCACAGAGGGTGTTGCATTCTTCCACTAGACCAAAGGCTAATTCTTTGCTTTCATGTTAGTTAATAGAGAATCAGATGTACTCGTTAAATTTTGACTTGTGGTGTCATCCTTTATATTTTGTATTTTAGAGGGATATTATCATAGTAATTAACTTATGTGAATAATTTATAGAGGTTTATTTTTCATTTTATTGATTCATATTGAATAAAATAGAAGTAACAATAATTTTTGATGTGTATGTAGAGAACAATAGATCACGACTAATGGCTTTATTTTTATATGGAAATTTTAGAAATTTTGTTATATAAAATTTAAAAAGTGAAGGAATAAAAAATAGATTCTTAATGTACCTATTGGAAGGTGCGGCTGAGGCGAAGCATCGAGGTGGCGAGGCGTGCGAACCAGCGAGGGTTGCTTGCGAGTGGGGGCGGGGGGGGGGGGGGGGGGTTTGTCGGCCCCTTCGCCCCAGATCAAGGATTGTTCAATTACGACCATCGAATGCGCACATTGAGAGGGTTGCTGGCCTCAAGGTTCAATCAAAGGTTGCTTGCATGCAAGAGGGTCTGATGTGTTGATTTGTACCTCGAGCTGAGGTTAGTTCAATCCTTTGCCGGAAGAGGTGGAGACAGAGTAGCAGGTTCCGTCAGAGGTGCAGAGGTGAGACGCGGTTAACTCGAAGCCGTTGCCAAACTTGCAGAAATGTGCCTGAGTGTGTCTGAGAATGAGAGGAGAAGAAAGGCCAACGATGAAGGAAGTGGAGGTACAACTCGAGGTCATGTGGCTGCCCAACCAACAGCCAAAACATCCATGGAGGTCTGAAAGTTTGGAGGATAGGCAGCTTATGCTATTCGAGGAAGGTACAACGTCCATCCAATGTAGTTTTGAACAAGAGCTACAGTCATAATGAGCTCTTCTCGTTGTAGTAATGTGAGTAATTATCAAATTTTAGTTGTAATGTGAGTTGCTACATTACTTAATATATGATGCATGTGTGTGTTGTGAATTTTAGGTTATTTGAATTGTCTCTGATTCTTGTACTGTGCCCTTTCTTTTTATTTATGCAGTGCATGTTTTGATTAATTCTTATTGATTTAATTGAATCCAATCAACTAACAATTAGACATGCCATGAGTTGATATTTGATTCCTTTAACTTGATACTAGAGTTTTTTATTCCCTGTGACTTAATATTAATCAACACCAGATTCTATTATTCTAATTAAGTTGATATTTGATCGAATTAATGATGATCAGTTGATACTCTTTTGCGATATTACAAGATGGATAACTCATTGTGAAACTTGTGATCCTCTGTGGCGCATCTAACTATAACAAATTATAGAACTAGAAGAACATGATAAATAATTGTCAAACCCTTGAGTTGGTGGGTGGTATTAGTCACAGAAAATCAAAAACTCTGAGAGAGAGGTCCACCTATAGTTTAACCTGCTTCCTCCTTTGTTTTGTTTGTCCTCTTGCGCCTCCTCCTTGCTCTCTTTCCTCTCCATTTCTATATCAATGATGACAAAATAACAGGTATAAAAAAATAACAAAATTACAGTTCTTCCAGTATTCAGATTGTAAGTTATAATCCCTATGAAATCACATGTTGCATGTGATTCTTAAGAAATAAAAATATATTTAGGTTGATATATATTATGTCTTTTTGTATATTCTTTAATGGTAATTGTATTCTTCACTTTTGATAATATTATTTTGTTGGTTTCTCCAATAGCTTCTCAATTTATTACATATGTTTATAGCAACAAGAAGCTTGTTAATTATCTGCCAAAACAATGTTAAACCCATAATTATATATATACAGTACTCAGGAAGCTCAAAACATATGAAACAACTAATTAACTCAAGGCTCATGAGACCTCATCATACAATTTCAATTTGCAAATATAATCTTATTTTTTGGTATTCTCACAAATATATGTTGTGTGACATCTCAATAATATTTTTATTTTTAAATGTGGTACGAGTAATAGCATCAGATCAACACCTTATGGAATTAAAGCATGTACCCTTGTCATTTAATTTTCAAAATATTGAATCTATCTATATATCTATCTATATCTATATATATATTGATTGGTTATATGTGTTGTAAAGTAAAATATATAAAATAGATAAGAGGCTTGGCTTTCTAGAGGAGGGGATTGCTTGTATTTTCGATGCCCTGATCCATGAAGCAGCAACCTTTATTTATAGGCTGAAAACCATGCTTCATCAAATCATTTGATATATCTTATTTAATTAATTTGCATCTCAAGGCAATTTCCTGCCTATTCAAGCCCTCCAGCTACGCCCCCATATCTTATTCAATCCCCAATTAATTTACAATATATATTTCCATATCTTAATCAATCAATTACCTTGATTGATCAATTACCTTTTGTGAGGACAATGACCAAATACAGCTCATAGCTGCAACATCTCCCACTTGGGCATTGGCCGAACAAAAATGACTTATGCTTACTGGTTAACTCCTTTACAGGATAGACCAAAACATAAACTCCCACTTACCTCTGAGTACAAACCTCTATGCTATCAGGTTAACTCCAACACTGGATAGACCAAGCATAGAACTCAGATAGTTCGGAGTCCCATCAAGTTTACATGCTTGATGAAATCGTCATACTTGATTTCCTTTGTTAAAGGATCTGCAACCATATCGTTTGTAGGAATATAACTTAATTTTACCTCATTTCTTTCCAATATGTCTTTAATATAGTTGTACTCAATGTCAATATGTCGTCCTTTTTAATTATTGGACCCACTATTAATCAAGTGAATTGCTGCTTGATTATCACAATAAATTTCAATTGGTCCTTCAATAAAACCAAGGTCAAAATCTGATAAGAATCTTCTTATCCACACAGCATGCGTTGCTGCCATACTACGAGCAATGTACTTTACTTCTTGTGTATATCTAGCAACACAACTTTGCTTCTTGCTTGACCAAGAAACTGCACCACCTCCAAATACAAAGATATGTCCAGAGGTAGACTTGCAATCATCTCGATCACCTCCGAAATCAGCATCAGAGTAACCTATTACCTCAAGTCTTTCTGCTTGAAAACAAAGCCTCAAACTTTTGGTTCCTTTGATATATTTTAATATCCTTTTAACTGCCTCCCAATGAGTTGTACCGGGATTATTCTGATATCTACTAACAACTCCAACAGGATATGCCAAATCTGGTCTTGTACATAACATGGCATACATAGACTACCCACTGCTTGAGCATAAGGCACACTTAGCTTTGGTTGTCCTTCTATAGGACACTGTTCTTTTGATAATTTCTTGTCCTTTACAAGAGACGTTGGAGCAGGTGTTGAATTTTGCATGCCAAATCTTTTTAATATTTTATCCAAGTACCTCTCTTGAGAAAGACATAGCATCTTATTATTTTTGTCTCTAGTTATTTGGATCTCTAAGACAAAGGATGCTTCGTTCATGTCTTTCATCTCAAATCTAATACTTAATTTTGTCTTTATACTGTTGATCAAATTTAAACTATTTCCATACAGTAAAATGTCATCAACATACAATGACAAAATACAAAATTAGCTCCCACATTTAAAAGTATATACACAATTATATAATTTATTTACAATGAACCCAAGTTTTTAAACAAATTTGTGAAAAGTTAGATACCATTGTCGGGAAGACTGTTTCAACCCATATAAAGATTTTTTTAATTTGTATACCTTTTTTTCTTGATTTGGTTTTTCAAATTTTGCCACTGGAGAATAAGTTTCCTGATAATATGTACCCTCGACTTGGGTGTTACCTTTTGCTACTAACCTTGCCTTATACTTGTCTATCGATCCATCAGGCTTTAGTTTCTTTTTAAATATCCACTTACATCCAATTGCCTTCCTACCTTTGGGACATTCAATTAATTCCCACACTTGGTTCTTTTCAATAGACTCAATCTCTTCCTTCATCGCATCAGCCATGAATGTGATTCTTGTGAATTAATTGCATCTGAGTAAGTGAGAGGATCTAATGCATCCTCTACATCTGCACTAAATGCATGACTTGAGATTTCACAATTGTAGACCTGATAATCATTTAGGTAGGATGGTGTATTTCTGTTTCTTTTTATCCCTTAACATGAGGTGACCACTTGGTTCTTCACTGTCCTCTCAAATGTCCAGATTTTCATTAGGCACAACAGGTTCTTCAATATCATTGTGTTCATAGAAGTTGTCTAAAATAAGGAGAGGCCTGTTATCTTCTTTTACAGATTCTTCCACTTTAGATTTTTCTAGAAACTCTGCATCACGACTTTCTATTATTTTTTTACTGTTTAAATCATAGAACCTATAACCTTTTGACTTATCAGAATATCCAATAAAGTACAAAAGTGTATCACAAAGTTTCACTACAGCAAGCTGTAGCTTTTAACCTTACTCAACTTTCGACTAGACTGCAAGTGCACAGTCCCGTCGTACAGTATAATCAGGTATCGATCCACAGGATGGTTCTTAAATCAAATCTGGAATTCTATTTAAATCAATTAAGTACTAGAAGTTGGAAAAAGGTTGGTTTGGTTGTTTAAATCCTAAGTTCAATCAATAACAGAAGTAATTAAATTGACAGAAAGTAAATTTGGGTTTTATCAAATAGAGAAAAGGCGTTTCCAGGGTTTTCGATTCATTATCAACCTTGTCTCTTGGTACCCATGCGACCCGCGTGCTTTCACACGCGACCCGCATGGAACACGCGACCCGCGTACTCTCATACGCGGCCGCGTGGACCTCGAGCGAATGCAGCAGTTGTCTGTTTTTGCGTTGTTCTTTAGTGTAAGGATTCATTGACCGAACCTAATGTTCCTAGACCTCAACTCTCGTTTGTTGGCTTAATAAACCTGGTATCGGAAATACAATTTCACCTTCTTAGGGTTTTAATCTAAGTTAATTGTCCGGTTTACTAAAGGTAACCAATATCTCTCGATAAATGGTAAAGTTCACCTCTCAGTTACTTTTTGGTCTCGCCTTACGGCTCGTAAACCTACCTCAGATACTAAGTTTGGTTGAAAGAAACATCAAGGCCAAAGTACAAGAAAGATGTTATAGGCATCTAACAGTAAACAAACATGAATCATTCAATCAACTTCAACAAAGCAATTTAGATAATACTCAAACAATTAAACACTATTGTTCAACACAAATCCAAACAACATGCATACAAAACAAAGTATCAAACTACATCGTAACCCTAGAAACAAAGAAAACTACTCACTCATGATCAAAGAACAAAGAAAACAAATAAAGATAAAAGAGTTCATAGAAAAACTCGAAGAACGATGAAGATTCGTCACAAAACTCTCGTCTTGCTCCTCTCAACTTCGCCTCCAAGGTAGCCGTCGAACTCCAACCCTAGAACCTGCCTCTTGCTCTTTGGAATGCTCAATAATGAATGGAATACCCTTCTGTGGCAGGGGATCCCGTAATATAGCTCATTTGGCCGACCTTCCTTCTTTGAGCCTCTGTTTCCTCTTCTGTTTTCTTTCCGGAATAGATTCATGCGACCCGCATGTAAGTGACGCGGTCCGCGTGCTTGTGCTCCTCGTGTGTAGAATAGAGGTCGCGTCTTGTGGTCGCGTCAGGGGTTTGTGCGACCCGCGTCAGAAGTGGCGCGGCCAGCGTGTAAGGCGTCAGAACTTCATAATTTCCCTGATTTCGCTTGTTATCTGCAAAGTAAGAATGAAAACATAGCAGTACCACATTCTATAGATATTCAATGTGTTTTCAATGTAAAAGACACGATTCGGTGGTTTGGAACACAGATTTTGGTACAGAAATAGGTCGGATTTATAGATATGATAATGAGGCATCAAATTCCCCCAAGCTTAAATCTTGCTTGTCCTCAAGCAAAGATCGTACTTAGGTACCGGGTTGGACTCTAAGCTAATCTAAATGCAAACTAAACTCGTAAAAGTGGAAATCTACATGAATTGCTTTAATAAAAACTTTGAGAACCTCATTGGTATAATCTAGACCTTCCTTGATCAATTTTGATACACTCCACAAACTGACTAATCAAACTTCAAATTCAAAATGTTTCTAAGATTTGCAAAGTTAATTACCCGAATTAATCAATTTCTCACTCCTTCATTGAATCTATGCCCTCATTTGTGGTGATTTTTCTTTTCTTTTGCTCCCCCAAGCTTGGGACAAGCTTAGGTCAGAAAATCGAGAATCTCGTGTGTTGGTGTATGCAAAGCTTTTGTTTCTTTTCTAAATTGGGAGACGAGCTCAAAGGCGCCCAATTGGACTTATTACCAGTACTCTTATGTTCTCCATCTTTTCATTCATTTCTCTCTTTTTTATTTTTATGCTTAGACCATGAATACACACATTCAATGGTATTCATTCATACCGATGAATATCTCAATTTTTCCTTGTTTTAAATCCCTATTTCTCTATTTAAAAGGCACAGTTCAATTTTAAAGTGTTGTTTCGATACAATTCAAGTTCTCTACTTCTCAAGTTCTCAAAACATCTTTTTCTAATCAGTTCGTTTTATCAATTGTGGGGTTAGTTCTAATATCTCAAGATTATCTAAATCACAATCAAAAATTTTCATCAAAGTCTCTAATTCAAGCAATCATGCAATTTTCCATCTAAACATACAAGAAGAAGTAAACATGACCTAAGTAAAAAGAAAAAGAAATCCTAAAAAGTCAAAAGTCTCCCCCCCAAGCTTAGTCCGAGCATTGTCCTCAATGCTTCAAGACTGAAAGATAGAAAAAGTAAATAAAGCGAGGGAAAGAGAAGAACAAACCTGATCAGTCGTCGGCGGGAGGATCAAGCCACCAAGCGCGGAGCTGCTCCTCAACGGCTGTCATCCGGCTCTGTAGATCATAGAGGGCAGTACCCTGCTCACGGCGCATGTCATACACGAGTGTGTACACATCCTGGATGGTCGGGTCGGGAATCGGTGGTGGATAGGCGGGAGGCGCGGCAGAAGTAGAGGCATGAAACTGTGGTGGAGAATGGTGTGCCTCGGCCATATGAACATCCGCAGCATGAGGAGAAGGTGGATGCAGCGGAGCAGTAGGTGGCAGTGGCCGAGGTCCTCTGAAAAGCCAAGAGCGCATATCCGCGAATGAAATAGGTGCTGGAAAGGGTAACTCGTATAACGTCCCATCCGGCATACGCCATGAGTATATGTCGCGGTGGCCAGTAGCGCCTCTCTGGATCCTAATGAAAGTCGCCTGGCAGAAGGCGCGCGCATCCATGATGGTCGGGCCTGTGGAGAGAGAGAGACCGGCTATCGAGGCACCACACTGAACAACAATGTGGGTGACATAGGCACCGATGGTATTGACGCCACCGATCCTCGTGGAGCTCTGGAGAGTGAGCCAATGACGGACCATCATGAGCATCAGATCTGGCCGCTCTAACTCCGCGTCGCGACGGAGCATATGGTCCATCAAAGTGAGGTCCTCTACATTGGCACGGGAGACTGTCTCACCTCGTGCGAAGATGGTAGTAGCGAGGGTGCGCTGGATGCATCGAAGGACGGGATGGGGAATGGCGAGGCTCTTGAACTCATTGTTGTCGGCTGCGTCCATCCCAGAAATCAAGCGCCAGAAGTGGTCTCTGTCCATGCCCACACGAAAATCAAGAGTGGTAACCTGAGGGTCTGGCATAAATCCAAACCACTCACGAAGATGAGAAATACCAACTCTCCAAGTCCCACTGCGCATCCGGAACTTGATGTAAGGTTGACCTTCAGGGTCCCACTTGAGCTCTAGAGAAGAGAGGAACTCAAGGGTAAGCTCCTGGTAGCAGTCGTGCGCGATCTCCCAGAAGGCGGGAGTGAATCCAATCCGCCCTGTGAGATGGAGGAACTGGTCGGCGATACCAAATGCGCAGAGGGTGTCAAAATCGATCCGGCGCGTGTTGTCAAAGCTTCTTCGTCGCAAGATATCAAAGCGGTTGAACATGCGACGGGAGTTGATGACGAAGTGTGGAGGTGGGTAGTCGTCTGCCCTAGCCGTGTACTCACTGGACGAGTTGTGGGTAGCGTCGGTGTCATACAACTCGTCATACGTTGGATCTGCTGCTACAGAATGAGAGTTAGATGAATTGTGAGAAGAAGAGTGAGAAGAAGTACCATTGTGTTGTGAGCCAGACGTGTGGTGCGACCCAGAAGGAGAAGGAGTGCGCGCAGGTGGTTGCTGCTGGGCGCGGAGAGCAACCTGCCGGCGTTCTTGTGCATATTTGGATCGTCTCTCGTGGTTCATGGTGCTCTGGAAAAGATGAATGCGAGTCGCGTGGATCTGGTGCGGGTCGAGTGAGTCTGGCGCGGGGCGTGTTGGATTTCTGTGCGGGTTGCGTCGAGAGGGAATGAGGCACAGCAATGGCGGAAGCAGAGCAGAAGAGAAGAGAGGAGAGTGGTCTGTGGCACTCGGTGTGGTGGAAGGGACGGAGAGGGAGAATGTGGCACCTGGTGGAGAGGTCTCGGCTGCGAGAGATAGGCGGTGGACGGTGGAGAGGGCTCGGCGGTGGTGGAAGTAGGCGGCTAGGGTTTAAGCGGCGCGGGTTCGAGCACGGGGCGCGTGTGAGGGTTTGTGGTGTGCTGCGAAGAAGGAGAGGGAGAAAGGTGAAAACGGGGCGCGTTTAAAAGGGCCAGGTCGTGCCGTTTCGACCCGTAACGGACGCGCCTCTTCATTACCGCGACTGTTGGTGTTGACGCGGGTCGCGTCGATTGGACGCGGGTCGCGTGGGGGCACTGAATCTGCAGTTCTCTTCTGACAGCCTAATTGCAAATTAGCTAAAACAAAACAGGAAATGCATGTAAACGAAAATTATGCAGAAAACAGTATATAACTAATCAAAGTGCAAGAAAATTAAAAGGGACTTGGGTTGCCTCCCAAGAAGCGCTTGTTTTAGGTCTAAAGCTCGACCACCTTTCGCTAAGTTTCTTCTGTGGCAGGATCGGAGAGATCCTGAACAAACCGTGGTGGGTGTGGGTGATCAGCAACATAATGCTTGAGACGCTGACTATTTACCTTGAATGTCCCACATGCCTCATTGCCAATGTCAATTGCACCAAAATGGTACACCTTTTTCACCACAAACGGCCCGGACCATCGAGACTTGAGTTTACCTGGAAAGAGTCTTAATCTAGAATTAAACAAAAGTACAAGATCACCTTCCTTAAACTCGCGAGGCATGATGCGCTCGTCATGGACCCGCTTGATCTTTTCTTTGTAAATCCTCGCATTCTCATAAGAGTGTAAACGCATTTCTTCCAACTCGTGCAAGTCGAGGATACGCTTCTCTCCAGCTGCAAGCATGTCCATGTTGATGGCTCGCGTGGCCCAGAATGCTTTGTGCTCTATCTCCATAGGTAGGTGGCATGGCTTTCCATACACCAGCTTGAAAGGGCTCATCCCAATCGGTGTCTTGAATGCGGTGCGGTACGCCCAAAGTGCATCATTCAACTTAAGCGACCAATCCTTCTTTGTTCTTGCCACCGTCTTTTCCAAAATGGACTTAATTTCCCTGTTAGAGATTTCAGCTTGATCATTAGATTGAGGATGATAAGAAGTGGTTACCTTATGAGTCACCCCATGCCGGCTCAAGAGATTGTCAAATTGGCGGTTGATGAAGTGCTTGCCTCCATCACTGATAACAGCTCTTGGCACCCCAAAGCGCGGAAAAATGATGTCATTGAACAGTCGCTTCACTGCATTGGAATCTGCCTTTCTGCATGCCACCGCTTCGACCCATTTGGACACGTAATCAACGGCAACCAGGATGTACTCATTCCCACACGATGATGGAAATGGTCCCATGAAATCAATACCCCACACGTCGAAAACCTCTACCTCAAGAATGGAGTTGAGAGGCATCTCGTTGCGCTTGATGATGTTCCCGGTCCGTTGACACTTGTCGCAAGCCATGACTAAGGTTCTTGCATCCCTGAAAAGAGAAGGCCAAAAGAAACCAGATTGCAATACCTTGGTGGCTGTTTTGGAGAACGAAGCGTGTCCTCCATAGGCGGATGAGTGGCAATGCTCAAGGATTGAGCGTGTCTCCTCGTATGGCACACATCGTCGGAAAATGCCATCAACACCTATTTTAAAAAGAAAGGGCTCATCCCAAAAATAATACCTGGCATCTGATCTGAGCTTCTTCTTCTGTTGGTAAGACATGGTGCCAGGTAACAATCCAGAAGCTAAGTAGTTCGCAATGTCAGCATATCAAGGTGTCGGCTGGAAATCCGTGCGGTCCGCGTGCACAGTCATGCTGCCGGCTTGTGAAGTTGTGCGGCCCGCGTGCGAAGTTGTGCGGCCCGCGTGCGAAGCCATGCGGCCCGCGTCAGAGGTGTGCAGAGTTGAGACTGAGAAGAGATGTTCATCAGGGAATGAGTAGTTGATCGGCAATTTGGTTGAGTCTTCCTCTTCCCACCGAAGGCGGGATAGATGGTCAGCTACAGTGTTCTCAACTCCCTTTTTGTCTCTAATTTCGATGTCAAATTCCTGCAAAAGAAGAATCCATCTAATCAGACGAGGTTTAGCATCCTGTTTGCTCAACAAATACCTGAGTGCGGCATGATCGGTGTAAACAATTATCTTCGAGCCAACTAGATAAGATCTGAACTTGTCAAGAGCAAACACAATTGCAAGAAGCTCCTTCTCGGTGGTTGTGTAGTTCATTTGGGCTGGATCTAGCACCTTGCTAGCATAGTAAATGGCGGACGGCTTCTTGTCCTTTCTTTGCCCAAGAACTGCTCCTACAGCATAGTCGCTCGCGTCGCACATGATCTCGAATGGTAGAGACCAATCAGGTGGCTGCAAAATGGGTGCTGAGACGAGGGCCTCCTTCAAACTGCAAAAAGACTTGACACAATCATCAGTGAAAACAAAATCAGAATCTTTAATAAGTAGATTGGTCAATGGTTTCGCAATTTTAGAAAAGTCCTTGATAAAGCGGCGATAAAATCCTGCGTGACCCAGAAAGCTGCGAACCCCTTTGACACAAGTTGGGATTGCAAGTTTCTCAATTACTTCAATCTTCGCCTTATCAACCTCGATGCCTTTGGAGGTCACAACATGTCCTAGGACAACACCTTCTTGAACCATGAAGTGACATTTCTCCCAATTCAAAATCAAATTGACATCTTCGCATTTCTGCAAAATCTTACAAAGGTTAGTCAAACAAGAATCAAAACAAACACCATACACAGAAAAATCGTCCATAAAGACCTCGACCTCATTCTCAATAAAATCATAAAAAAAAAAAATTACGATCACAGGAAAAGAATTATCTGGACCGAGGAATTCATACCTGAGATTGACTGGAAGTTGCTTGAGTTCAGGAGTCGAGTTCTCTGTCTGGCTCTTGACGCGGTCCACGTCTTGCGCACTCGGGTCGCGTGCGGACCTCGCGTCGGTTTCATCCGACCCGCTCTCGTCATTTTCCAAGTCCTCGGATTGCGGCACGCGGCCCGCGTGTGATTCATCCGGCCCGCGTGGAAATTCCTCAAAGTTGCCTGACTTTATGTCTGCTGCAAAAACAGATTCGGTCTCGCTTTGTTCAACCTGCAGCTCAGATAAGAAATTAGTGTGTTCATTCAGGCGTTCATTAAGCTGTTCAAGAAAGTAATCCTCAGCCAAATCTGTTAGACATTCTTCATTCACATCTATTCGAAATACAGATTCAGTTGAAGGATACTTCATAGCACGATCAATATGAAATCGCACTTTCTCATCTCCAATGTTCAGAGTTAGTGTTCCATGAGATACATCAATTATTGCACCTGCAGTTCTAAGGAAAGGTCGTCCCAGAATAATGGGGACTTCCTTGTCCTCTTCCATTTCCATAACAACAAAATCAGCAGGTACATAGAACTTACCAACCTGAACAGGTACATCTTCCACTATGCCAAGCGGAAGTCTTACCGATGAATCTGCTAGCTGTAATGTCATTCGCGTAGGCTTGAGCTCACCTACCCCCATCCGATCATAGATTGTGCGTGGCATGAGACTCACGCTGGCTCCCAAATCACATAGAGCCTTCTTGATCGTGGCTTTCCCTATAGTGCAAGGAATAGAAAACTTACCAGGGTCTTCCAATTTGGGAGGTAGCGCGTTGCTCAAAATGGCGTTGCACTGCTCTGTCAGTTTCACCGTCTCGTGCCCCTCCCCCAAGCTTCGCTTGTTGGATAGAATGTCTTTCAAGAACTTGGCGTAGGTGGGCATCTGAGTCAAGGCTTCGGTGAATGGAATGGTAATGTGCAGCTGCTTGAGAACATCAATGAACTTTGCGAATTG
Organism: Carex parvula; assembly: GCA_025461045.1. Taxonomy (NCBI): domain Eukaryota; kingdom Viridiplantae; phylum Streptophyta; class Magnoliopsida; order Poales; family Cyperaceae; genus Carex; species Carex parvula. The sequence continues at coordinate 661,857 of JAJGRW010000697.1, forward strand.
AGCATTCAGTCTGGTCTCAGCTAGTCTTTGTGGAAAGGGAACAGGTGGCCTGTATGGTGGAGGTTTCTCGGCCCCTGACTTCTTCTGACTTTCGGGTTCTTTCGATGCGGCCCGCGTGTCAGTGACGCGGGTCGCGTGCACAGGGTTTTCAGGTGTGACTGCCGGTCGAGTCGATTCGACGCGGCTCGGATTCTCCTCTTCAGGTGGAGACGCGGGGCGCGTGTAATTGGTGCGGCCCGCGTGCGGTGCTGTCTGATCTGTCTGCTTGGCTGGTCCTTCGTACTGGGTCCCACTCCGCAGAGTGACCGCCTTGGCTTCTGCTCTGGGGTTGATCTCCGGCTGGCTGGGAAGCTTACCAGGTGGTGGTTGGCTTGGACCGGCTTTGTACCCCAATTGCTCCATCATCTGGTTCTGAGCAGTCAGTTGAGCACTCATTTGTTGCATTTGCTCGAATAACATCTGGTTCATTTTTCCTTGCTCATGCATGAAATCACTCACAGCGGGAGCGACATATGGCTTGGAAGGTCCGGACTGGCCTGCTCGGTTGTTCTGGTTGTTGAAGGATGCATTGTGGTAAAAGTTTCGGTTGTTGTTGTTGCCAGAAGGATTGTTGAAAGAGTTGTTGTAAGAAGGGTTTGGGCCACTGTTGAAAGGTGCTGGGTTGTTCTGCTTCCACCTCCAATTTTGTTGCTCAACCGGGTCTTTGGAGTAGGTTCGGTTGAATGGAGGTTTTGGGAAGTAGGATGGCTCGCTGTTGAGAGAATTTACGTGTTCGAGCCCGTCATCGTCCCTTTGCGCCAATGGACAGTGTTCATAAGAGTGCCCCTCCCCACACATGGCACATGACTCCGGCTGTGATGGATGGCCACCAACAGATTTGACACTCATCTTGTCGAAGGCCTTTTGCATGGCTTCCATCTTGGCAGTTAGAGCTGTGATCTGATCGACTTCGAATCGGCCGCCTCCTCCAGGTCTAGAATTGTCGCGGCCGGACCACTGTTGGTTTTGAGCCATGTTGTCGATCAAGTTCATCGCCTCAAGAGGTTCTCTTGACATCAAAGCTCCACCTGCAACAGCATCAACAGAAGTACGAGTGCTTTCTGTTAAACCATCATAAAAAGTTTGAATCAATAACCAGTCAGGTATACCATGGTGTGGACACGAATATTGCAACTCCCTAAACCTTTCCCATGCTTCATTTAGGGGTTCATCAGACCTTTGCCTAAAACTGGTCAGTTGGGTCCTTACCTTGGCAGTTCTCTTGTGTGGGAAAAACCTAGTCAGAAACGAGTTGGACAATTCCCTCCAGTTGGTAATCGAATCCCTTGGTAGTGACCCTAACCATTTTTTGGCTTTATCCCTAAGAGTGAAAGGAAATAAAGCAAGTCTGATATAATCGTTTGTTGCGCCATTTGTTCTAATGGTAGTGCAACATTCAAGAAAAGTTTGGAGGTGAGAGTGTGGATCCTCATGATCCAACCCGTGGAAAGTGTTTTGCTGCACAATGTTAACAACGCCCGGATTGAAGTTCGGTTGTTGTCCTTGTATTTGCGGCAGTCTGATTGCGCCTCTCACGTCTCCAGCCCTAGGCACATTGAACTCTCGCAATGTCCTTGGCACAATGTCCTCCTGATACTCATCGTCAGTCAGATTCCCGGCCCGTTCCTCGTCTCCGTTGTTGCTCATCGCTGCTCTGCTGGAAGTTCCTTGTCTGCTTGGGTCGGTCTGCACGGACCGCGTGTGTTGGACGCGGGTCGCGTGAGAGGATGTTCCTGCTGGAGCTGAGTGCACAGACCTCTGGTCGGTTTCGAGAAGAGCTACGCGGCCCGCGTGCAAATCGATGCGGTCCGCGTCGGGTATCGGTCCTCTGCTCCTGAGATGGTAATCGCCCGTAGGAGGTGGTATGAAAGCCAGTATTCCTGAAAGAGAGAAAGAGAAAAACAAAAAGAAAAAATATAGATTAAAATCTAGATTAATCAAAATAAACAAAAATCCAGAAAAGATAAATGATGCCGTCCCCGGCAACGGCGCCAAAAACTTGTTCGCACAAAAGTGTATCACAAAGTTTGACTACAGCAAGCTGTAGGTTTTAACCTTACTCAACTTTCGACTAGACTGCAAGTGCACAGTCCCGTCGTACAGTATAATCAGGTATCGATCCACAGGACGGTTCTTAAATCAAATCTGGAATTCTATTTAAATTAATTAAGTACTAGAAGTTGGAAAAATGTTGGTTTGGTTGTTTAAATCCTAAGTTCAATCAATAACAGAAGTAATTAAATTGACAGAAAGTAAATTTGGGTTTTATCAAATAGAGAAAAGGCGTTTCCAGGGTTTTCGATTCATTATCAACCTTGTCTCTCGGTACCCATGCGACCCGCATGGAACACGCGACCCGCGTACTATCATACGCGGCCCGCGTGGACCTCGAGCGAATGCAGCAGTTGTTTCTTTTTGCGTTGTTCTTTAGTGTAAGGATTCATTGACCGAACCTAATGTTCCTAAACCTCAACTCTCGTTTGTTGGCTTAATAAACTTGGTATTGGAAATGCAATTTCACCTTCTTAGGGTTTTAATCTAAGTTAATTGTCCGGTTTACTAAAGGTAACCAATATCTCTCGATAAATGGTAAAGTTCACCTCTCAGTTACTTTTTGGTCTCGCCTTACGGCTCGTAAACCTACCTCAGATACTAAGTTTGGTTGAAAGAAACATCAAGGCCAAAGTACAAGAAAGATGTTATAGGCATCTAACAGTAAACAAACATGAATCATTCAATCAACTTCAAGAAAGCAATTAAGATAATACTCAAACAATTAAACACTATTGTTCAACACAAATCCAAACAACATGCATACAAAACAAAGTATCAAACTACATCGTAACCCTAGAAACAAAGAAAACTACTCACTCATGATCAAAGAACAAAGAAAACAAATAAGATAAAAGAGTTCATAGAAAAACTCGAAGAACGATGAAGATTCGTCACAAAACTCTCGTCTTGCTCCTCTCAACTTCGCCTCCAAGGTAGCCGTCGAACTCCAACCCTAGAACCTGTCTCCTCCTCTCTGGAATGCACAATAATGAATGAGATACCCTTCTGTGGCAAGGGATCCCGTAATATAGCTCATTTGGCCGACCTTCCTTCTTTGAGCCTCTGTTTCCTTTTCTGTTTTCTTTCCGAAATAGATTCATGCGACCCGCGTGTAAGTGACGCGGTCCGCGTGCTTGTGCTCCTCGTGTGTAGAATAGAGGTCGCGTCTTGTGGTCGCGTCAGGGGTTTGTGCGACCCGCGTCAGAAGTGGCGCGGCCCGCGTGTAAGGCGTCAGAACTTCATAATTTCCCTGATTTCGCTTGTTATCTGCAAAGTAAGAATGAAAACATAGCAGTACCACATTCTATAGATATTCAATGTGTTTTCAATGTAAAAGACACGATTCGGTGGTTTGGAACACAGATTTTGGTACAGAAATAGGTCGGATTTATAGATATGATAATGAGGCATCAAAAGTCTAATTTGTCTCTAAACTTTTGTGGGATCAAAACATGAGCCACTGTCCCCTACATCCTTAAATGTGATAACGTTGGTTTTCTACTTGTCTATAGCTCATAAGGTGTAGACTCTAATGATCTGCTAGGTATTCTATTAAGGACATAAGTAGCAGCCTTTACTGCTTCACCCCAAAAAAATTTCGATAGATTGATCCAATCTATCCAAAAAATTTTGGGGTGAAGCAGTAAAGGCTGCTACTTATGTCCTTAATAGAATACCTAGCAGATCATTAGACAACATACATCTAACCATATTCATGAGAGTTCTATTTCGTCTCTCAGCTACACCATTTTGTTGTGGTGTATAACCTATAGTTGTATGTCTTTTTATGCCATGACTATTACAATAGTCATCAAATTCATTCGAATGGTATTCACCTCCTCTATCAGTTCGTAAAATTTTAATTTTTCTTACTTAATTGATTTTCTACTTCATTTTTGTACTTCACAAAATACTGGAATGCTTCATAGTTTGCATTGAGTAAGTATACATACCCATACTTAAGAGTAATCATCAATGAATGTGATGAAATACTCTTTTCCTCCATGAGTCTTAACACTAAATGGACCGCAAATGTTTGAATGAACAACTTCTAATAGTTCATTTGCTCTTTCTCCCATTGGAAATGGTTTTCTGGTCATTTTTCCAATAGGACAATGTTCACATGTGTCATAATCTATTTTTTTAGTTCAGGCAACAAACCCATCTTAACTATTTTCTCTAACTTTTGTTTTCCTAGATGGCACAAACGCATATGCCATGTTAATGAATCAACAACATTCACAAAAAGAGGCTTAATATACTCAAGCAAATCCTCATTATCATTATCATTATTATTTAAATTTTCATAACTAAGTGCATTGGAAGCAGATGCAATACTAACACTATTTTCTATTACATTTAACTTAAACAAATCATGTCCAGGGTCAAGGGCTCCATGAGCAAGTGCCTGACCATGCTTCCTGATCAGAGTCAAAATAATGATGATTTACGTAGGGTTTTGGCTTAGGTTTTACATATTTTCTCACACTTATGTTTGATTTATTAGAGAAAAAGGCTACTGTCACCATTCATTATGTTTTATTGCAGAAAACAGGTTTTGGGACTATTTTACACCAAATAGAGCTAGAATCGGGTCAATCGGATCAGCGACGCTTATCGACGAAGTCTCTGTTACGGTCCGTATTGCCTGATACGGACCAGGCCTAGCACAGACCAGAAGATAGCGCTGGAAGCATTAAACCCTAACCGTCAAGGTCCTAATACGGACCGTATCACCTGATACAGTCCGTAACTGAAGGCGCCTCTTGGGGAATAACTGCCGACAGCTGTTTCCAGATCAGTTTCTTAGCCCCTACTCAACCTCCAGACGTCCCTCCACTCCTATATAAGGCCCCTGGGCAGAAGAAATAGTTATCTTTGTAATTAGGGTTAGATTTGATTAAAGTGAGAAGAGAGGAGTGCTTGTAACAATGCCGTTCCGCGGCTAAGTTCCTTTTCTTAGGGCTAGGCAGTAAACCTTGTTACTCTTGATGTTTTGATATATATATTTCTGTTGATTATGATTTCTTGTTGTTGTAACAAAATGCTTTTGTGATTTACTATCTCTTCATCTAATTTCAATGATCTAGTTTGAGTCCGTTAGGGTAGTGACAGTACTTTAATGGTAAGAGAAACTATTTGTATGAATTAGCCTCGTTGAGATCTATTAGGTTTATGTGAAGAAAATCTTAGCGGGAAAATCATAAACCAGACCAACAAAACGCGTACCAAATTTCATCACATGCGTAAAGAAAATCGCAGTGATCTGTATAGTAATTTGGGGTATTTGAGAGATCAGACATTTGCGTAAGGTAAATCGCAGTGTCCTATGTAGAATCTCGGTGAAAGATCTGTCATTCTTGCGTAACATAAATCGCAGTGACCTATGTGGTGTCTTTCAATAAAACAATAACAGGAAATCAGACGCAACAGGAATATATTGTCAAGGCGGATGAGTGGCAATGGTGTGCCGAAACCCTAGGAATTCTCATCTCTATCTTTATTTTAATTACTTTGAATTGCTTCCTAATTTACATTGATCAAAACAACATCTCTCAATTTTCAGATTTCGTCTAGCCTTTCGAAAGATTGTGATTCGATCGCTCAAAGCATTGAACCAATATTCCTTGTGGATCGATCTCGAATATACTACTCGATAGGATTGTGCGCTTGCAGTCCGAACCGATAGCATTTCCGAGTTTATAAATATTAAAAGAAACATTGCTCTCTTTTGAGTGATCACTTCCCAATGGTTACTGTGAGAATGCCTATTTTTTGCTGACGGTAAAATCGCACGTCTGATGTCTCCTTATTTGATCTATTGTTTCGACCTATTTTCAGACCAGACATCATGTTTTTAACAACTAAATTGCATTGTTTCCATTGAATATCAATAGAATATGGTACTGCTGCATTTTTGGTTGACTTTGCAGGAAATAGGCGAAAACAAGTAGAATTCTGACATCCTCCATGCGAGTCGCGTCCCACCTGACGCGGGTCGCATCACAGTCAAGCGCGACCTCCGACGCGACCCTCATTGCTCACACCAGGTTCCACCTGATGCGGGTCGCGTCCCATCTGATGCGGGTCGCGTCGAAGCAATTGCGCCAGGGCCCAATTGAAGCCAATTAAGACGCCTATATAAGCAGAGGGCCTGGCGCAAATGAGGAAATCGACGATTTTTCACCAAAAAATAGATCTGATTGGTTTTGAACCGAGAGCTTAGCGCGCGACAGAGGAGGCGATCTGGAGCCAAGAAGGATTCGACTTGGAGAAGAAGATTCGGCCAGAAGCTTCGATCCTCTTCAATCCTTCATCTCTCATCATGATTTGCACTCTCTTTCCCTCTTTTATTTTGTTTTTGATCATGTCTGAGTAGTTTTGTACTTTCAGGGGTTTGGATGTAGTCTTAGACTTTGTTTGATAATGCATATTGTTTGAATCTGAATTTTATTCGTGTTTCTTTGATTCTTGTATTATTGTGATTGCTTGATCTAAATTGCTTGATTGATTCTTGATTGTCTACTGTTGAATGCCTATGGTATTTCTTCTTGTAATTTGGCCTTGATGTTTCTTGCAAATTAGATTAAGTATTTGAGGTAGATCTGAGATCCGAAAGGTGAGGTCAATAGTAGCCGAGAGGTGAAATTTCCACCTGTGGATACCTTTAGTAAACAGAACTGAGAACTTAGGTTTGATCAAACCTAGGAAGGTGAAATTGCATTTCCGTACCAGGTCTGTTAAGCCAACACACGAGAGTTGAGGTTTAGTAACATTAGGTACGGTCAATCGAGCCTTACACGACTTGAACCATCCAGAAACAGACATGTGCAGGTTCAGACTCAAGGGCCACGCGGGTCGCATGCGAGAGCACGCGAGTCGCGTCACAAGGGTCGCATACGAGAGTATGCGAGTCGCGTGGCAGGTCTAGAGTCGCTCGAGGTCCATGCGGGTCGCGTGCGAGAGCATGCGGGTCGCATCACAAGGTCCAGAGCAGCAAAGTTGAAGATGAAATCTGAAACCCTTGAAACGCCTTTTATACAATAGTCCAAAACAAAACATTTAATTGCTTTCATTTCTTTCATTGCATTTGTTACAGAATTTAGGAAACATAGACAAACACACAACCATTTCAAACTTCTAGTACCTAACTAAGTAAAGTAGAAATTCGGAAATTGAGTCGTCCTTGTGGATCGATACCTGACTAGACTATACGACGGGATTGTGCACTTGCAGTCTTAGTCGAAAGTTGAATAAGGTTTAAAAGGTACAGCTTGCTGTAGTGAAACTTTGTGATACACTTTGGGCAGAACAACGTCATAACCCTTCTTAACCAACATTGGGACAGAAATAAGATTTCGTCTCATACCAGGGGCATACAACACTTCTGTGAGAACAATGTTATATGTTCCTACATTCAATTTATAAGTTCCAATAGCTTGTACCTCTCTGTGTATGCATCATTCCCCATGTAAATGCGATATTCCTTAGGGTTCACTAGTTTTGATTCCACCATTCCTTGATGTGTTCGTGCGATGTGCTTTGTTGCTCCAGAATCAATCCACCATCCATCAGACACAAGAGAAGAAAAATTGCACTCTGTGACCATAATCAAGTCCTTGCTCTCCACTTTGGCCATTATTTCTTTTAGGACACTCAGCCTTGATGTGGCCCATTTGCTTGCATTTGAAACAGGGGCCCTTCACGCTAGTGCCGCGATTTGATTTCTGAGGTGAGAACAGCAGCTTTGATCAGAGTCAAAATAATGATGATTTACGTAGGGTTTTGGCTTAGGTTTTACATATTTTCTCACATTTATATTTAATTATTTAGAGAAAAAGGCTACTGTCACCCTTCTTTGTGTTTTATTGCAAGAAACAGCTTTTGGGACTATTTTACATCAAATGGAGCTAGAATTATGTCAATCGGATCAGCGACGCTCATCGACTAAGTCCCTGTTACGGCCAGTATTGACCAATACGGACCAGGCCTAGCACAGACCAGAAAATAGCGCTGGAAGCATTAAACCCTAATTGCCAATGTCCTAATACGGACCGTATCACCTGATACGGCCCGTATCCGAAGGCATCTCTTGGGGAATAACTGCCGACAGCTGTTTCCAGATCAATTTCTTAGCCCCTACTCAACCTCTACACGTCCCTACACTCCTATATAAGGCCCCTGGGCAGAAGGAATAATCATCTTTGTAATTAGAGTTATATTTGATTAAAGTGAGAAGAGAGGAGTGCTTGTAACAATGCCGTTCCGCGGCTAAGTTCATTTTCTTAAGGCTAGACAGTAAACCTTGTTACTCTTGATGTTTTGATATATATATTTCTGTTGATTATGGTTTCTTGTTGTTGTGCTAAAATGCTTTTGTGGTTTACTATCTCTTCATCTAATTTCAATGATCTAGTTTGAGTCCGTTAGGGTAGTGACAGTACTTTAATGGTAAGAGAAACTATTTGTATGAATTAGCCTCGTTGAGATCTATTAGGTTTATGTGAAGAAAACCTTAGCGGGGAAACCATAAACCAGACCAACAAAACGCGTACCAAATTCTATCACATGCGTAAAGAAATTCGCAGTGATCTAAGTAGTAATTTGGGGTATTTGAGAGATCAGACATTTGCGTAAGGTAAATCGCAGTGTCCTATGTAGAATCTCTGTGAAAGATCTGTCATTCTTGCGTAACATAAATCGCAGTGACTATGTGGTGTCTTTCATTAAAACAACAATAGGAAATCACACGCAACAGGAATATATTGTTAAGGCGGATTGAGTGGCAATGGTGTGCCGAAACCCTAGGAATTCTCATCTCTATCTTTATTTTAATTACTTTTAATTGCTTCCTAATTTACATTGATCAAAACAACATCTCTCAATTTTCAGATTTCGTCTAGCCTTTCGAAAGATTGTGATTCGATCGCTCAAAGCATTGAACCAATATTTCCTGTGGATTGACCTCGTATATACTACTCGATAGGATTGTGCGCTTGCAGTCCGAACCGATAGCATTTCTGAGTTTATAAATATTAAAAGAAACATTGCTCTCTTTTGAGTGATCAAGCCTTTTGGCGCCGTTGCCGGAGAATAACGGTTCATTGTGCAAGGCCTCGCGAGACGCCCTTGTTTTGACCATTGAATCCAATTAATTAGAAACGCCTAGATTTCTTTTTATTTTCTGCATTTTTATTTTTCTTTTATTTTGAATTTCGTTTTTATTTTTATTTTCTTTTTATTTTCAGTTTTAGTTTAGTTTTCATATTTTCTTTTCTTTGTAGGAAACTGCACGCTAGCCGAATCATCCGTGCGAAGATCCAAGAGGATTGCTAGTAGGAGAGGACAATTCGCTTCCACATCACCGATAAGAACCAATCATAGTTCTTCATCAAGTAATTCTGAAAGCGAAGAAGACTCAGATTCGATCAACATGAATATCCCACCTAACGAACCGATTAACAATGGAAGACAAGACAATGGTGATCATGGAGTTCAGATGCAGCAAGACCCAAACTTCTACGAGACTATTGCGTACCACGCGCGAATGATCCTAATTCTAGTATAAACCCGCCAACTGTTACAAACCGTAATTTTGAGATCAAACCCGCTCTCATAAATATGGTTCGGCAACAGCAATTTGGAGGATTTCCACATGAAGATCCACATCTTCATCTGTCAATTTTCCTAGGGATATGCGAGACGATAAAGATCAACGGAGTTACCGATGAAGCAATCAGGCTAAGGCTATTTCAATTTTCATTAAAAGATAAAGCGAGGGCATGGTTGTTTTCCTTACCGGCCAATTCCATTCAAACTTGGGACCAATTGTTTAATGTGTTTATTGCAAAATACTTTCCACCATCCAAAACTTCGAGGTTTAGAAATGCAATTACTAATTTTGAACAAAGGGATGGTGAAACATTGTGTGAGGCATGGGATAGATATAAGGATATGTTAAGGTGTTGTCCACATCATGGTCTAGAAAGATAGCTGATTGTCCAAACTTTTTATAATGGTCTAAACCCTACCGATAGGTTGTCTATTGATGCTTCCGCAGGAGGAGCAATCATGAACAAGGAACCTGACGAGGCTTACAACATAATTGAAGAGATTGTAATCAACCAACACTACTGGATCCCTGAGCGAAAGAAGCCAACTCCAACACCTGGCATGCACCGAGTAGATGATATATCCATGCTGAGCGCAAAGATTGATGCTTTGCAAATGGCACTCAACAAGCAAACCAAGCAGCGAACGGTAGCAGCAGTCAATGCCGTAACAACATGTGGCTATTGTGGAGGAGCGCATGAGATGACCGAATGTATGAATGTGACGCAAACTGAGGAAGAAATAGAGCAAGCAAACACAATCGACAACAGCTTTCGACCTCAGTCCGCTTACAATACATACCATCCGAACAACCGAAACCATCCAAATCTCTCATACGCAAATAATCAACCTGCTGCACCCCAACAGAACTACCAACCACAGCCCAATTATCAACCAAGATACAACATTCCTCAACAGAATTATCAACCAAGGCAGTACAACCAACCACAGCAACCCGACATCACATCTTTAATGGAGAGATTCCTAGAGAAGCAAGATAAGGCTAACGCCGAAATCGCGCAAAAGATCGAATCCTTAACAAACCGCAACAAAGACTTAGAAGACAATGTCTCTAAGATGGCTAAAGAACTCTTGAGTATTACACGCGGAAAAGGCAAATTTCCGGGCCAACCGGAAGAAAACCCGAGAGAGACTTGCAAGAGCATAACATTAAGGAGCGGTACAGCTTATCAGGGACCTCCCATGCCCGATCAAACTTTCGATGAAATGCATGCAGAACCATCGCATTCCGAAGAGTACGAGTCGCAACCACCGGAGCCGCCCGTACTCGAAACGCAGGTAGACCCTATTGAGGAGCAGAATGACACCGTAGGTGGAGACGAGCGACAACCCGAACCTGAATATATTGCACCACCACCCTACAAGCCACCTCTGCCATTCCCTCCAAGGCCGGCCAAGCACAAGATGGAGCCGCAATTTGCGAGATTCATGGAGACACTCAAGCAATTACAAGTCACAATCCCCTTCACTGTGGTAATCGCAAGCATACCCTCATATGCTAATTTTTTAAGGAGATTCTTTCGAACCGCGGTAGGCTCCAAGAATTCTCAATAGTTCCGCTCAATCTGGAGTGTAATGCGCTTGTGCAAAGCAAATTACCGATAAAGTTAAAAGATCCGGGAAGCTTTTCGATACCATGCACAATTGGCACGACGGATTTCAAGAAAGCTTTATGTGATCTGGGGGCAAGTGTTAGTCTGATGCCAAAGGCGGTATTTGATAAATTGAATTGTGGAGACCTATCACCAACTCGAATGGCATTACAACTGGCTAATCGATCGATTCGGTATCCTGAGGGAGTATTGCTAGATGTACCGATCAAGGTTGGAGACTTTTGGATACCTGGAGATTTTGTTGTGGTTGACATGGAAGAAGATGAACACATTCCAATCATCCTTGGAAGACCATTCCTCGCCACATGTGGAGCAATGATTGATGTCAAGAATGGGAAAATTTCACTGAATGTCGGAAAAGACAAGGTTACTTACGACATAAACAGAGCTCTAAAATACCCTTCTGACATTGACCGTGTCTTCAATTTGGGCCTTACTGACGAATTTGAAGAGGAAGAATATCCATTTGATTAATTTGAAGAGTTCATGGGTTTAGAAGATTTGGATAGCCTTCTCGGAGGAGAAGATGACGAAGCGCAACCTGAACAATATTTCACCACTAAACCTGACGAGGTTTACAATGAAACATGCGCAAGTTGCACCACTGTCACAGAAAAAGGAGAAGAAGTTCCCGCATCCAAAATCCTACAACTTGTATTTCCCGATACAGTTAGTAGCAAAGAGAAGAAAAAGGAAAAGGCAACCTCTCCTCCACAACTCAAACTCAAACCTCTTCCACCCAACCTACAATACGAATTTCTAGGCCCAAACCGAACCTATCCGATAATTATTGGCTCTCAGCTTGACAAGACCCAAATCAGCAAACTTGTCAATACACTCAGGAAACACAAGAAAGCTATTGGCTACACGATCGATGACATCAAAGGCCTCAGTCCTACCATTTGCATGCACCGAATTCTGCTAGAGGAAGATCACAAACCTTCACGAGAACCGCAAAGAAGGCTCAATCCGAACCTGTAGGAGGTGGTCAAGAAAGAAGTCCTGAAGTTGCTAGATGCAGGCATCATTTACCCCATCTCTGATAGCAACTGGTGAGTCCCGTCCAGGTCGTTCCAAAGAAGGGAGGCACCACAGTTGTGAAGGGAGATAAGACGAAATGCTCCAAACAAGAGTCGTTACAGGGTGGCGAATGTGCATTGATTATCGGCGACTAAATATGGCGACAAGAAAGGACCACTACCCTCTTCCGTTCATCGATCAACTGTTGGAGCGACTAGCAAAGCATTCATACTTCTGCTACCTTGATGGATACTCCGGCTTCTTCCAAATTCCAATTCATCCTCAAGATCAAGAAAAGACCACATTCACATGCCCCTACGGAACTTTCGCATACCGACGCATGCCCTTCGGGTTATGCAATGCCCCAGCGACCTTCCAAAGAGCCATGGTGTCTATCTTTTCAGATTTTGTTGAAGAAATAATGGAAGTATTCATGGATGATTTTTCAGTTTATGGGGATACCTTCGACTCATGTTTAAAGAACTTGTTTAAAGTTCTAAAAAGATGTGAAGAAGTAAACCTCGTATTAAATTGAGAAAAATGTCATTTTATGGTACAAGGAGTTGTGCTTGGTCATACCATTTTCTCTAGAGGATTGGAAGTTGACAAAGCAAAAGTCGAGGTAATTGAAAAATTAACTCAACCAACATGTGTTCGTGATATTCGCAGTTTTCTTAGACATGCAGGTTTTTATCGAAGATTTATCAAGGACTTCTCAAAAATCGCGAAGCCACTCTCAAACTTGACCATGAAGGATGCCGAATTCATCTTCGATGAGAAATGTATCGAAGCATTCAACACACTCAGGAATGCTCTGATTTCAGCCCCAATTCTCCAACCACCCGACTGGGACCATCCTTTTGAGATCATGTGCGATGCAAGTGATTATGCAGTAGGAGCAGTCCTGGGACAGCGGAAGGATAAGAAGCCCTATGCAATTTATTACGCGAGCAAAGTTCTAAATGAAGCTCAATGCAATTACACAACAACTGAAAAAGAACTACTCGCAGTAATCTTTGCAATTAACAAATTTCGATCTTACCTTGTAGGTTCAAAAGTCATCATCTATACAGATCATGCAGCAATCAAGTACCTCATCAACAAGAAGGACGCAAAACCTAGACTCATCCGATGGGTACTTCTCCTACAAGAGTTCGACATCGAAATTAGGGATAAGAAGGGCACAGAGAATTCGGTAGCCGACCACCTGTCAAGACTGGGACAACTAAGCGAGAATAATCAACCGATCGATGATTCCTTTGTTGATGAACACCTCTACTCTGTAGAGATAAGCAAACGGCCATGGTACGCAGATCTGGCCAACTACATTGCATGCGGGGCCATCCCACTTGACATGACATTTCAGCAAAAGAAGAGGTTCTTGGCAAATGCTAAACATTTCTACTAGGATGATCCTTACCTCTTCCGCCTTTGTGTAGACGGGATACACAGAAGATGCGTCACACACGAAGAATCGAAAGGCATCATCCATGACTGCCACTCCTCGCCATATGGTGGCCATGCATCATTCCAAAAGACAGCATTGAAAATCCTTCAAGCAGGTTTTTATTGGCCTGACATCTTCAGAGACGTTAAGATTATGTCTCCCGCTGTGACGCATGTCAACGGACATGAAACATATCTAAACGCGATGAGATGCCGCAAAATTCAATCCTAGAAGTAGAGATCTTTGATGTCTGGGGAATTGATTTCATGGGGCCATTCCCAAGCTCATGTAACAACAAATATATCCTCGTAGCAGTCGACTATGTCTCGAAGTGGGTGGAAGCAATTCCAGCACCCTCAGCAGATGCAAATGTAGTCAAGCGACTGTTCCGGAAGATCATATTTCCCAGGTTTGGCATCCCTCGAGTAGTGATAAGTGATGGAGGATCGCATTTCATCAACAATCAGTTCAACAATCTTCTGAAGAAATATGGCGTCACACACAAGGTGGCAACTCCTTAGCATCCACAAACCAGTGGGCAAGTAGAAATTTCAAACAGAGAAATCAAGAACATCTTGCAAAAGATGGTGTCTTGGTCAATAAAAAATTGGGCACTCAAACTAGACAAAGCACTTTGGGCCTACAGAATCTCGTTCAAAACTCCAATCGGAATGACACCCTACAAGCTGATCTACGGAAAGGCTTGTCATCTGCCGGTGGAATTAGAACACAAGGCATATTGGGCAATCAAAACGTTCAATTATGACCTTCGGGATGCAGGCAAAAAGAGGCTACTAGATATGAATGCACTAGACGAACTAAGACTCCATGCATACGACAATGCAAAGATGTATAAAGAACGGGCGAAATTCTACCATGACAAAAAGATAAGAAAAAGGGAGTTCAAGGAAGGCGACATGGTGCTTCTCTTCAATTCACGACTCAAACTCTTCCCCGGAAAATTGAGATCCAGATGGACAGGACCATATAAGGTCACTTACATGTACCCTTATGGAGCAGTCCAAATCTGGAGTCAAGAAACCGGGTATTTCAAGGTGAATGGTCAGAGGTTGAAGCACTACATCGCAGGAACAAATGATGAGCATAAAGAGACATATTCCTTCGGGAATCAGCCAAACGACGGATGAAATCGAAAAGTCAAGCTAATGACTTTAAACAAACGCTTCTTGGGAGGCAACCCAAGGCCACTTTTGTTTCTTTTTCATATAAAATTTAAAAAATCAAAAAAATATTTCATCTGATCCTAAACTATTTCACTGATCTCAAGGTTACTAATTTTACCTACAGGAGGAGGTGCCGGAAGAATTTGGTCGAAAAATTCGAAGCCCGTCACGAAGATTTACTCTCTGTTACGGTCTGTATCAGTCCAATACGGGGTAGTTCTCCAATACGGGCCCATCTCGGACTTGGCGCAGAAAAGGCAGATTCCAATCCATAACCGCACAGTGATTACGGACCGTATCAATTGATACGGACCGTATTCAATGAGCAAAAATAACCAACTTTCCATTTCTGGCGCTCCAAGAACAAGAATTCGAATTTTAACCAATTTTAACCTCCCACTACTAGCACCTTCTGCACATTCATCACATTCCTTCACCACCATATAAACCTTTCATCCATCTCCCTTTTCCCTGCACCATTTCATAAAATTTTCAGATCAAAATTCGCATCCTATCCTCATAAATCCTCCAAGTCAGGCCCGTATCAACCGAATACGGCCCGTAACAGAGACCGAAACCAGAGAAAAATGGCGCACAATAGCCCTCGTTCCTCCGACTCTCAATCCGACAATGCAATCACCTACGCAATAGCCATGGGAATCGAATTCCGCGACAAACAAGAGTTCGACCGTGCTCAAACATTGCTTGATCGCACCATCGCGAACAACAAAGCGATGTGTATAAATACAATGAAAGTCCTAGGCTGCTCTGATTATGTGCGCGTATCCCTCAACAACATCAATTTATGGGATTTGGCGGACCGCCTACGAACTACACGAGTCTATTTGAGACCCTCCATTGAGTTTCTATCAACACTACAATGGGATGGCGACATAATCAAATACCGATTACTCAACCGCCCATTTGCCATAACTATGAAGGAATTTTGCAAGGCGCTGTCCATTCCCACAAATGGCGAAACCGAACTATGCACAAGGGAGAAGCGCACGAAGTATTGGAAAATGATCGCAATTGATGAGCGCAAAATATACCGCAAAGACTCATGCCTCATCTCTTCGATAGAATTAAGGTACATTCACATTATTTTGACTAATTCTATATTCCCAACAGGAGAGGACACAACGGAAGTGCGAGAGAAAGATATTTACATCATGCGCTGCATGAAGAGCCATAAGCATCAACTGCACATTGGACACCACACCTTGCAACACCTCACATCGGTGGCCGCCGACACAAAGAATAATCACGTGGTTTCCGTGGGTTGTTATGCAACCCTCCTTGCACACCACCACAACATAAAACTCGACGGCTATACCGAAGTATTCGGCAACAACCGCCTCAACATGAACTACCTGGTGAACAACAATCACGTGCAAGAGGTATTCAATGCACACACCGGTGACATAAGGTACACATTGAAAATAGGCGAGGGAATGACCCTCCATATCGGAACGGATAAGGGGTCATTCCAGTTTGGATACGAATCTGAACATGAAGATGCACGAAGCGACGAGGAAGAACCAATAGAGGAGGAACCAATAGAGGAAGAACCAACCGAGGAAGAACCAACCGAGGAAGAACCAACCGAAGAGCCCATGGAGGAAACACATAGCGCATCAAACCACTCATCATCCGCCATCATGACATGGCTTTCGTACGCCACCTCATTCCACCCCGCGATAACACCAACGAAGCAAACTCCATGCCCGCACCTACCGGATGGGATCAAGAGCCAGCCATATCTCAACCTCGCGAACCCGGTCCAACCGCGCATTACGCTAACAATACACTCGAGAATTTAAAGAAACGCACACGCTACTTGGAGGAATACTTGGATAAGGTAAACAAGGCCCACGAAAATTTCTATAAATATTGTCTTTCCAAGGGAATACCATTCACACCATCGATTTCATTCACCCCACCACCACCCCTTCGTGACGAGTAATTTGTGAGATCTTTCTTATCCCTCTCTTAATTGTTTATTTTCTTGCATTGAGGACAATACAAAATTTAAGCATGGGGGTAGGGATAAGAAAGTAGTTTAGGAATTGCATTGTATCTAGGATCATGGCATGTAGGACCCTTATTTTTCATTTTTTCGCTAGCAGTTTTACTCAATCGGGACCACTTTTCAAGGCTTAACCAAGATAAGTTGGGAGGAACGATTGAGGTTTTTATCTAGCGTGCATATAGGCATTTGCATTGATAGGATCATATAATTTAGGGGTAATTTGGATGTAGGTTAATCAAAAAGGAATTGTTTTTAAAATTGAATTAGGCTAAGGTTTAGACAATTGGTTATGATACCAAAAATTCAGAATTGTAAAAATTATTTGTAATCTCAAAGTGAACAATTAATTGCTAACCATGAGAGTTGACCAAAAATCGCGAACTCTAGAATTTTTATTGTTTTTATTTTTGCAAAGTCCTTTAAGTTCGATAGTGTTTGAGAATACCCATGTATTTTAGATAGACTCCTAGCGAAACTATGCAATAATTTCTTGTATGAATGAATACTTGGAATTGTGTGTAATCATGGTGCTTGTGACACAAAAATATTTTATTTTTCAAAAAAAAATACAAAAATACAAAAAAATCAGAAATGAGAAAAATCCAAAAAAAATAGGAAAATTCAGAAAAAGAAAAAAATAAAATAAAAGATGGAGGATAAAAAAGAGTACGGGTGCATACACAAGACTGGTTACCAATAGGCTCGATAAAACCTCCCAAATTTTAATTTTTTGTACATATTTAATTTTTCGAAAAAAGTCACAAGTACCAACACACTTAGTTGTCATACTTTGCTCCAATCAATTGGGAAGGAAAATCAAAATTTATATCATTAGAGTTCCTATTGATTGAGAGGGATCCATTTATAATCGAAGGGGGAAATTAATACTCTCAAGTTTAAGAATATTTGTGAAGATAATTATTTGATAATAATTTTTCTAAGGGATGCACAATAAGGTCAATCATGGGGTGGATAAATTGTTCAAGGGAGAGATTATGAATATTTTTAAAGTTCTAGATTTTTCTATTGTCATGCCAATTGTACCAAACCTAAGCCCTAATTTAATTTTCAAACAAGACCTTGAGATTGTATGGTTTAACCTAGACCGAATCTTTGACCAGCTGGGATGTCATTGCTTGAGGACAAGCAACAATTCAAGTTGGAAGGCGTGATCAGAGTCAAAATAATGATGATTTACGTAGGGTTTTGGCTTAGGTTTTACATATTTTCTCACATTTATGTTTAATTATTTAGAGAAAAAGGCTACTGTCACCCTTCTTTGTGTTTTATTGCAGGAAACAGGTTTTGGGACTATTTTACATCAAATGGAGCTAGAATTGAGTCAATCGGATCAGCGACGCTCATCGACTAAGTCCCTGTTACGGCCAGTATTGACCAATACGGACCAGGCCTAGTACAGACCAGAAGATAGCGCTGGAAGCATTAAACCCTAACTGCCAAGGTCCTAATACGGACCGTATCACCTGATACGGTCCGTATCCGAAGGCATCTCTTGGGGAATAACTACCGACAGCTGTTTCAAGATCAATTTCTTAGCCCCTACTCAACCTCTACACGTCCCTCCACTCCTATATAAGGCCCCTGGGCAGAAGAAATAATCATCTTTGTAATTAGGGTTAGATTTGATTAAAGTGAGAAGAGAGGAGTGCTTGTAACAATGCCGTTCTGCGGCTAAGTTCCTTTTTCTTAGGGCTAGGCAGTAAACCTTGTTACTCTTGATGTTTTGATATATATATTTCTGTTGATTATGGTTTCTTGTTGTTGTGCTAAAATGCTTTTGTGATTTACTATCTCTTCATCTAATTTCAATGATCTAGTTTGAGTCCGTTAGGGTAGTGACAGTACTTTAATGGTAAGAGAAACTATTTGTATGAATTAGCCTCGTTGAGATCTATTAGGTTTATGTGAAGAAAACCTTAGCGGGGAAACCATAAACCGGACCAACAAAACGCGTACCAAATTCCATCACATGCATAAAGAAATTCGCAGTGATCTATGTAGTAATTTGGGGTATTTGAGAGATCAGACATTTGCGTAAGGTAAATCGCAGTGTCCTATGTAGAATCTTGGTGAAAGATCTGTCATTCTTGTGTAACATAAATCGCAGTGACCTATGAGGTGTCTTTCATTAAAACAATAACAGGAAATCAGAAGCAACAGGAATATATTGTCAAGGCGGATTGAGTGGCAATCGTGTGCCGAAACCCTAGGAATTCTCATCTCTATCTTTATTTTAATTACTTTTAATTGCTTTCTAATTTACATTGATCAAAACAACATCTCTCAATTTTCAGATTTCGTCTAGCCTTTCGAAAGATTGTGATTCGATCGCTCAAAGCATTGAACCAATATTCCCTGTGGATCGACCTCGAATATACTACTCGATAGGATTGTGCGCTTGCAGTCCGAACCGATAGCATTTCCGAGTTTATAAATATTAAAAGAAACATTGCTCTCTTTTGAGTGATCAAGCTTGCTTAGCAACTGGCTCTAATACCTGTGTTGTAAAGTATAATATATAAAATAGATAAGAGGCTTGGCTTTTTGGAGGAGGGGATTGCTTGTATTTTCGATGCCCTGATCAATGAAGCAGCAGCCTTTATTTATAGGCTAAAAACCATGCTTCATCAAATCCTTTGATGTATCTTATTTAATTAATTTGCATCTCAAGGCAATTTCCTGCCTATTCAAGCCCTCTAGCTACACCCACATATCTTATTCAATCCCTAATTAATTTACAATATATATTTCCATATCTTAATCAATCAATTTACCTTGATTGATCAATTACCTTTTGTGAGGACAATGACCAAATACAGCTCATAGCTGCAACAATATATAGATATAAAATGCTTAATTACAGACGGAAACTTCCATACCAATCCTAGCTATGGTGGTCCTTACCTATACCTTCGAAAATAAGAATTTTTATATGGCTCACTCACAAAAAGAAAATTTTAATCAAGGATAAACTGACCAAGAGAGAATGGACAGGGATTACTACTTGTCAATTATGTGACCAACCAGAAACCATGGATCATTTGTTTGTCAAGTGCCAATTTGCCAAGCAGATTTTACTCAGCGTTTTACCACTATAACATAAAAAAATTCATCAAGTTCGACATTTATTTTTCTTTTATGTACATAGCTACATCATTAATACATCGGATATGGAAAAAAATAATGATGCGCAATTATTACTTTCCAGCATATAATTCAAACAAGTCTTGTTGATAAGAATGCTTTCAATTAACCTTCAAAAAAAAGAATGCTTTCAATCAAATAAACAATCAACTAATTGTTATGTTAAATATTAGGCCGAATCTCAAAAAAAATATTTTCAGGTGTCTTGCTAACTGTATGATATAGCATGAGTGCTTAAATTGGAGATTAATAATTACTTAAATTAGTCACAAGATATCTGTAAGTAACAGGTAAGACATGCTTGAAATGCCATTTCTTATTGCGATAATGAATGTATCATGCATCTTTAAAAATGGATGCATGCCCAACATGATGTGTGACAATTTTATTAATATTTTCTCTGCATGCATGTCTGTAAATCTAACAACTATTTCGTCTCTGTCCATTAATTTACAACTGATTTTCTTTTCACCTTATATTGTTTACAATATCCTTCTTTATATTCTCCAGAGTTTCGATGCAGCCAGACACATAGTCCTGTATCTGACTTTCTTTCTATTTTTAGGTCAAGTGATTTTCTTTTTATTCTATATATACTTGCCCCAATCTCTCTCCAAAGGCACCGCCCTCATCTAATTAAAGCCAAATCATGGATATCAAGCTCAAGACAATCGCATGCATCATGATTCCTTGCTGGACTGCCGAGGCTCGCGATGAGTACTGTGGATTGCCTAATTTCTTCTTGAATTATTTTACAAATTTCAAGGAATTGTGCCTCGGAATTGAAACTCTCGATCTTAACAATAAGGCGTGTATCTGCCAGAGTCCCAGGGACGATGTCGGAAAGGAACTGATGGGAAAGTGCAAAATCAAAGACGTCCCAGAAGAATGTATTTGAAAATTAGTGCCGCTCGTGTAATGCTTCTGTCAAGAATAATAGAAATAACTAAGAACACAACACTCCCAAGAAATCTCCCTTCCCCTCCAATTTTATTTCTTTGTCAATTGAATTATTACATAGCTGTGTACTCCTATTTATCAATCTAGAGAGATATTTTTGGTACAGCACATCAGATCAATTATACATGCTAAACGTAGGATCCTTATTCTAACTTTAGAAGAAAATAAACCATTCTCTATATATTGTAAATTACATCAGATGAGCATCTATATCTTTCCTCCTTGAATTTTATTCTTTCCTTCTTTAACTGGATACCGACCCTTAGCATATATCTTTTTATTCCTCGGGCTACAGCTGCATATTCTTAACAGCTTCGGATATGGTGATGATACTATAATGTACCTTGTTTGCTGCATGGTTTCAGCTTCCTTGTATTTTGTTCATGTTTTACGTACTGTCTTTATTAATTATTACATGTTTCTTGCCTTAATTTGTCTGGGAAATTAATTATTGCGTACTTCCTTGTATGTCGTATGTTGTATGTTGTGTTTCATATAGCTTTTTGATTGAGTTATCGACGATTAATTAATCAAATTCACAAAATAAATCACTTTGATCCATTATATGTTTATTCGCCTCACATTAAATCAAAGTAATTAATTCTAGGACTTATAAGTCATACATACACCGAGGAGGACGACAAATGTCGGGGAGAAGAACACTGGAGGTCAGAATGTTTCAAGTAAGAAATATTTTAATCAGAGTATTTCATTGCAACTTAATTATTTCAAGTTCTAATTGGACTACTAATTAGATTTTGTTTCAAACCCAAGGTTTCGGCAGTATATGAATGGTACGTGACAGTGCAATGTTGTTTAATCTCTTACACAAGCCCCCCTTTGAATTAATTTGTGGTTTGCGAAAGAGTTTAAACAACAACGTAAGTCAACTGTTACGTGTTTATTTTTACATTGTGTTAAGCTTGGGTTTAAAACATGATTTGATTTTCAAAAAATGTTTGCATGGATCAATGTTGGACAGCTTGCAACCCATTTCATTTCTTTTGATTTCCTTAGGGTATTATGTTTTATTTGACACTTTACGAGAAATGTTTTATCTTAGTTAAGTTCCAATGACATGGGAAAAACTAACCTTTAATAGATAAACAGGTTCTTAAACTAAATCATATTATGATCCCAAGTTTTCGGCGGTATATGAAAGGTATGTGACAGTACATTGTTGTTTAATTTCTTACACAAATCTACTTTGAATAAGTTGTGGTTTGTGAAATAATTTAAACAACAACGTAAGTCCACTGTCATGTGTCCATTTTTACACTATTTTAAATTTGGGATTAAAACATTATTTAATTTTTAGAAAATATTTTATTAGTTGAAGGTTAGTTTGTCCCATTTCTTTGGAGCCTAACCAAGATAAAACATAATGAATTAGTAAAATTAAAAGAAATTGTTGAATATGGTGTGTTGTAATATAAAGGGGATGAATTTTATGGATGTTTATTTGAGTAGATAACTTAGTTTATGTGGATTGCATAATTCGGTGAATGATATGTAAATTGCACAATTAGATAAATTAGTGAATGGTGCTTGAATGTACAATTTGATCGGTTTTGTCAAACTCCACGTAGTAAATTAGTAAAGGTAAACTTCAATAGAATTGGCAATATACAAAGCAACTTATAAGAAATATCAACAGAACATGTTGACATAATATCTTCATTAAATTCTCATATGATTCAAATTTATATATATTGTTTACCATTGCATGCACAATTCGGTGAATGGTATGTGGATTGCACAATTAGATAAATTAGTGAATGGTGCTTGAATGTACAATTCGATAGGTTTTGTCAAACTCCACATAGTAAATTAGTAAAGGTAAACTTCAATAGAATTGGCAATATATACAAAGCAATTTATAAGAAATATCAACAAAACATTCACATAATATCTTTATTAAATTCTCACATGATGCAAATTTATATATATTGTTTACCATTGCATGCACAATTCTGTTTAGTTTATGTGGATTGCACAATTAGATAAATTAGTGAATGGTGCTTGAATGTACAATTCGATCGATTTTGTCAAACTCTACATAGTGAATTAGTAAAGGTAAACTTCAATAGAATTGGAAATATATACAAAGCAATTTATAAGAAATATCAACAAAATATGTTCACATAATATCTTCATTAATTTCTCATATGATTCAAATGTATATATATTGTTTACCATTGCATGCACAATTCGGCTTAGTTTATGTGGATTGCACAATTCGGTAACTTTTATATGGCAAATTTTGAATTAGTTCATACAAATTTTTTATACTATAAAGGGGGACAATTGATAGTGAATTTTTTTTTATTAACATAGCCCAAATTTCGCTCTGGCACCAAAAACTAATGAATCCATAAGGTAACGTAAATTTTGAATTTCTATCCTACTATCAGATTTGAGCTATCACGAATATTAAATTTGGATCCGACGGTGGAAGCCTAAACTGAAAGTTTGCTATACTCTTTGCATTTATCCACATTAATTAACGCCATCGGTGGGACTACTGAGCAAATGCATATATGCATGTGATAATCACTACAGAGCCGATGGCATTCTAGTTAAAGGTTTCAAAATATATAGTATACCCAACAACACATAAGTATTCTAGCACTCTCGAAATGGTCGTCTCTAGCTAGGTTTCTCCGCCGCGACTCCATCTCTAACAATAGCACTTATCGGCCACCACCTCAACAACATCGCGACTCCGTCATTGAAGGTTTCTGCAACTCTCTATCTATATCTTTTTAGGGTTTTCTAGTTAGGGTTTAGGGTTAGGATTTTTAGGGTTAATATGGTTCTAGGGTTTAGGGTGTAGTGCTAGATCTATAGTTTGTTTTAGTTTTTTTTTAAGATTTTTTAGTTTTTTAGCTTCCTTACTCTTTGATTTGTCATTTAATTTTAGCAATATCGTCCCAATCATGCCCGCCCTCTCCAAAACCAGCAGCAAAGAGGGAAAGGGACACCACGAGCTGCGGGAATGGTAGGAAAAAAACTAAGAAGTATCACTCCACAACAAATTCATATTACCACCGACAATGATGTTGTTTTGGATGTAAAGGTAAAATTTCCTAATTTGACATTTTATTGATTTTTAATTAT
Source organism: Carex parvula (assembly GCA_025461045.1). NCBI lineage: Eukaryota > Viridiplantae > Streptophyta > Magnoliopsida > Poales > Cyperaceae > Carex > Carex parvula. Next base: position 686,124 of record JAJGRW010000697.1, read on the forward strand.
TTAATAACATGAAATATGCAAGAAAGACCATGCCTTTACATCCAATCACAGATATTTCATTTTTTTAAGATTTACATTCAGTCAAAACCTGGTAGGAGGAATGCAGCAAGAGCAAGGAATTGGATATTAGTTAGAGCAAAGACAAATGCAGCTACAAAGAGGATTAGATCAACAACATATGTTCTTTCAAATGTCATGCACTGTGAGATGCCTACCTAATAAGCTGATTCCTTAAACTTCAGTCAGGTAAGGCACCTGACTGAATAACTTAGTGTTTTTTTATAAGCTGTTATCTGTACACGATAGTGATACATTCTTTTGTACATGATTGGGGCCTACTGATGTGATTAATGAGATAGCCAATGAGTTGGTGCTACCGAGACGGCCAATATCTGTAAGAGGAATACGGGGTTGGGTCCCACTCATAGATCAGGAGGCATTAGACGATCTGGGCCTGGAATTCCAAATACTGCATGACTGATATCTTGCGATGCTAATATTTGCAGGAGGAGGCTTTCGCTGATGTCGAGCTGGGAGTGTTTTGGGATGAGGGTTTTTATTTAATAGTGGGTTTCTGAGATATCCATGATCTTATGACTTATAACGAGATCGATGTCTCTATTACCCAAGTCTGGATAATGTGAGTCTTTATTATTATAAGTACATCTATTATTTTTATATTTAACTCCTATATTTTGTTCTGACACTAACTATTTTCAGGTATTGCATGAAGGTAATTTCTCAAGGTGCCAACATAATGTTGACATCGGTTTCCTGGATCCCACTCCGCTAAGCGCCACTGCTGTTAAATATGCTGGTGGACAATCCCTCTCGTACTTGGCCAATACCTTGCTAAAGTTTCAAGATAAGAGTCTTGTATCCTTACCATACCACTAAGGGTAAGTTGTTAATTCTACTCATGTTTATTGTCTATTTTTAACAAGTTTGTATTAATTTATTATTTATTACTTAAATTGCGGAGAACATTGGATGCTTCTCGTTATTATTCCAAGACAGAATGTTGTCTACTTGTTGAACTTATTGCCAAGTAAAGACCGGAGTTAATTATTGTTCCTCTATTACACCAATAAGCAAAATACATATAATTTAAAATGAAAAATACTAATCTGGCCTACTTACATGTATCGTACTCACCTTTATTAATTCTAGGGCTTATAAGTCATACATACACCTAGGAGGACGGCACATGTCGGGGAGAAGAACACTGGAGGTCAGAATGTTTCAGGTAAGAAATATTTTAATCAAATATTTCATTGCAACTTATTTCAAGTTCCAATTGGACTACTATTTAGATTTTGTTTTATATAATACACATTTGATCAGAGCCCAAGCAATGCAATTCATGGAAGTCTGGGTTTTATTTAATGAACAACATGGAGATACTCATAAAATATTATGCACGTTCTTTTCCAAAGGTATGTGAATCACTTATTTCTATCATGCTTTCAGATTAAGTTATTATATATGTTATTAATATGTTTTGATTTCTTCATGCAGTGTCGTCTGTCCAGAATGTCGTACCCATAACACGCATTACATGACATCCGTATCCAATGGTGTAAGTTCTTCTTGGAATTAGTTTAATTATCAGCTTGATACATTTTGGTGGCTAGCAAAAATAGTTATTTTGTGGATTGTAAGTTACTGATGAAAGTACTTAGCGGTGTGAGGATTTGGTGCTGGTATTTTGGTGGTAAAGACAGTTATTGTTGTCTGTGGTTTAAAACAGTTATTGTTTTCTAGTTTTTTCAATCAGACACTTTGGTGCTGATTTTAATTTGGTGGTAAAAACAGTTGTGTACTTTATGTATTGCTTGCTGCATGGATTAATATATATATATATATATAGAGTAGAACTAGGGTGCTCCTAAGCTCACCAAGCCCTTGGTGAGCTCGACTCTAAAACCTATCAAATCGGCTTCAAACGACATTTCCAAACCGTTAGATGTTCAATCTATATTAAAATGTGCTTGGAGACCAAATTTTACATTTTTTGGAATTTTTTTACTATTTATTAAGATGGTTTGAAAATCGCTGTTTTCCAATGGTGCAGAATTTTAATAAAAACAGCGATTTTCAAACCATCTTAATAAATAGTAAAAAAATTCCAAAAAATGTAAAATTTGGTCTCCAAGCACATTTTAATATAGATTGAACATCTAACGGTTTGAAAATATCGTTTGAAGCCGATCCGATTAGTTTTGGACTCGAGTTCACCAAGGGCTTGGTGAACTCGAGAGCACCCTAGTTCTACTCTATATATATATATATATATATATATATATATATATATATATATATATATATATATATAGAATCTGGCTAATAAGCTACATGTAGCATAGAGGGCCTCCGTGCAACGGCTCATTGTTTGAGTTTTCAAAATCCTAACGGTTGATCCGAATGAATATGTACTTGGAAACTAAATTTTACATTTTTTAGAATTTTTTTGCTATTTCTTTGGATAGGTAGAAAATCACTTGATCTGAAAATTCTGTACCATTCAAATCAAGTGATTTTCTACCTATCTAAAAAAATAGTAAACAAATTCTAAAAAATGTAAAATTTGATTTGCAAGTACATATTCATATGGAGATCATGTTGAATGGTTCGGATCGACCGTTAGAATTTTGAAACCTCAAATATTGAGCATTGCATGGAGGCCCTCTATGCTACATGTAGCACTCCTATATATATATATATATATATATATATATGTGTTGTTGATGTATATATTAATTATTGGTTAAAATAAGGATATAGAATGCATGCATGTTTTGCTGTGTTTTAAAAAATAGCTAGCAAATATAATACAAAAATTAATAATAAAATATAATAATTATATATACATCATCATCAGCTCAAAATTAATGACAGATGGCAAACTAAGACTTGCCAATGCCAACTTGAACAAAACAGATGGTGTAAGACACTTTTGCAATCGGCTGTTAAAATTCAACAGACATCGTTAATTACATTTGTCATCAGTTGCAAAACGAAAAATCTGACGTCTCTTATATATATTTGGCTAGCAAATATCTGGTTAACACGTACAGGTATATATATATATAGGATTTTGCTAATATGCTACGCGTAGCATAGAGCCTCTCCGTGCTACGGCTCATTTTTTGAGTTTTCAAAATCCTAACGGTCGATCCGAACCGTTCAACATGATCTCCATATTAATATGTACTTGCAAACCAAATTTTACATTTTTTAGAATTTGTTTACTATTTATTAAGCCACTTTGAAAATCGCTGATCCAATGGTCCAGCAGATTTTACTGTTGTGTACAAATTAGTGTTTTTTCAAAGTGGCTTAATAAATAGTAAAAAAATTCTAAAAAATGTAAAATTTGGTTTGCAAGTACATATTAATATGGAGATCATGTTGAACGGTTCGGATCGACCGTTAGGATTTTGAAAAATCAAAAAGTGAGCCATAGCACGGAGTGCTCTATGCTACGCGTAGCACGGTAGCACTGTCCATATATATATATCTCTTTAAATTAACCATGCATCTCTGAGGATATCTAGCTTTATGTAAAATCTGACGTCTCTTATGAGCTTGATTTTCAATTTTATTTTTTAAAAATAAGACCGAGATCCCTAATTAATTAAGCAGTTAAGAATATTAATTTATTGGTCACCAAATTGTCGAGTTTAGAATAATTATTCCAAGAAAGGTCTGAACACAATTTTAAATTAACAATTATTAGGATTAGAATCGTCACTTTGTTTTCGTTCAGAAAAACCTAATATCAATTTCAAAATAAATTGAATTTTAACAATAATGAGCGGATAATGCTTGAAACATTTGGCAACGTTTTTCTATCTGACCATCGGTCTTAATTGGACTCCAATATGTTAAGTCATAACGGTACCTTAACTATGCACGTTATCATTGTGTATGAGAATTTTTTCTTGTTCTCTTATAATATGTTTCCGTTGCAACGCACGGGTACGATACTAGTATATTAAAATTAATCCTAATTTAAATTAAAAGAAAAGTTACAAGTGCACAATTCTATCGTTCTTGTGTAATTACGGGTGTCGAATCCACAGGGACAGATTTGAGTACCAATACAGACGCTTAGGGTTTCTCTATATGTCTATCACAGAAACATTCAGATACATTAATTCAAAAGATTCTTTTTTGAGTTAATGCAGAAGATACGATGAAAGATCATAATTAGTTGTCAAGAGTTGATTTATAGCGAAGATATATTAATCAATATTTTTGCTATTAAAAAAAATTAAGTAAAATACAATATTTTCAAGCATGAAATTTACTTTTCTTAAAGACACAATTAACGCATGAAAGATACACATTAGATACATTATTCTAAGTTCACCAATTGTCACGGCGGTTATATAATTTGTTTCAGAAAACATCAATTGTCTAAATTCAGAGATACATCAATTATACTTCAATTATTTTATTAATTATATAAAGATCGCAGAATACGATCTTTATATAATTGATATATTTTGTTTAGCAGTTTGAGTTGATGTATATAAATGATACTACCAAACTTAATTACATCAAGTAAAGGTAGGGGTAGGCAGTAGAAGGCGGTAATCCAATCCATGCTTTGACTTGAGCACTTTCAATAACATCGCCAGAATTCTTTCATTAATACGAAAAGACAAGAGAAAATGATATAGCTGCCTAGTCTTTGCTTTGAAGTCTGTTACATTGATCCCATCAGTTCAAATGGCAAAGCATATCCACCTTTTTCGATTCTTACAGAGAAAGAGAAATGTAAAACGAATTCGGTCGGCTCAAATTCAGACAACGGATCAAATATCCGGATCTTCGCTGCATCATTTAAAGTTGGGGCTTATATATGTATTGTTCGCGTCACTTAGTGTACTCTTTGTGGGACTAACGCAAACATTCATCCGGATTTTAAATTGCTCCCAGATTCTTTTATAAAAGTTACCCCAGTTTGCACCTTGTTAAATTTGTAAGAGAGAATAGATGTAAGAAAACAATTTTATTATTGCAATCTTAATTTAGATTTTACATATATGTGTATTTATAAAGAAGAACAAAAACTAGCCGTTATACTATTAATTACAACTACCAACCACTAACCACTAACTCCTAGTCTATTAATTACTAACTAGCCGTTATTTACAAATTTGAATTGTAGCCGTTATTTTTAACACTCCCCCTCAAGCTAGGAATGTATATATCGTACAATCCTAACTTGCTTGTAATTTTCTCGAATGGACCCGGATATAAGCCTTTAGTGAAGATATCCGCGAGTTGATCTTCACTTTTAACGTATGGTGTTTCAATTTCTTTTGCTTGAACTTTTTCTCTAATAAAGTGGCAATCCACTTCTATGTGTTTTGTTCGTTCATGAAACACGGGATTTGAAGCTATGTGTCGTGCCGAATTATTGTCGCAATACATTTTCATCGGTTCTTGAATTTTAAATCCCATGTCCAATAGGAGTTGCTTGATCCATGTTAGTTCACTTGCGGTTGATGCCATGGCACGATATTCGGCTTCGGCGCTTGATCGTGCTACAATATTTTGTTTCTTGCTTTTCCATGTGACTAGATTTCCGCCTACAAATATGCAAAAACCGGTTGTCGACTTTCTATCGAAGCTTCCGGCCCCATCTGCATCGGAATAGCCACATATATCATTAGAATTATTATTTTTCATCCAAATACCCTTGCCGGGATTATTTTTTAAAAATCTCAAAATTCTATTTACGGCTTCTAAATGTGGTGTTCTTGGTGAGTGCATGAATTTACTAATTTGACTTACGGAAAAAGAAATATCTGGACGTGTAACCGTTAGATATATCAATTTTCCTACAAGTCTTTGAAATTGATTAATGTCTTTTAAATGTTCACCATCTTCACTATTTAATTTGCATTTGTTGTCAATTGGGGTAGAGGCCGGTTTACATCCTAACTTACCGGTTTCTTTTAACAAGTCAAGTGTATATTTTCTTTGAGAAGTAAAAAGTCATTTACCCGAAGTGACTACCTCTATTTCTAAAAATATTTACGGTATCCTAAATCTTTTATGTCAAATTTTTCTTTTAGTTGTTTTTTAATTTTTTGGATTTGTTCTAAATTATTTCCGGTAATTATGATGTCATCTACATATACTAAAATGAGAGTTGTATTGATACCGTCACATTAGTAAATAAAGAATGATCGACATTACTAATTTTAAAATTTCAAGAAGTTAAATAAGAGCTAAGCTTGCCATATCATGCTCGTGGAAATTGCTTCAATCCATAAATTGATTTATTAAGCCTACAAGCCAAGTTAGAATTGGTTTTCAATTTATGACCGGGTGGTAATGTCATATACACCTCTTCTTCAAGTGTTCCTTGAAGAATTGCATTTTTAACATCCATTTGGTAGAGGTCTCAACCATTGTTTACGGCAATAGAAAACAAAATTCTTACGGTATTCATTTTTGCAACCGGTGCAAAGGTTTCGTTATAGTCTATGCCATAGGTTTGGGTGAATCCTTTAGCTACAAGTCTTGCTTTATACCTTTCTATGGTTCATCACTATTATATTTGGTTTTATACACCCATTTACAACCAACCGGTTTTTTATTTTTTGGTAGAGAAACAATTTTCCAAGTTTCATTTTGTTCTAAGGCTTTTAATTCCTCATCCATAGCCTTACACCATATTGGACATTTAATTGCTTCTTGGTAATTTTTTGGTTCTAATACTTTTTCAATACTAGTGAGAAATGTATGGTATTCGGTTGAGATGTTGTCATATGAAACAAAATTTTCAATTGGATATTGTACCGAATATGTCACATAATCTCTAAGTCTAGTTGATGGTTGTCGTTCTCTAGATGATATTCTTCTAATCGGTAAACTTTCTTCCGTTTCATTTTCATTTATGTCATCATTAGTTTCATTTTCTTGATTATTTTCAACTTGATGATTATTTCTAGGAATAAAACTCAAATCATCTAAGTAAGGTAAAACTATATTGTCATTTAAATATGTTTGATGAAATATTTCTTTTTCTTTGAAATATGGTTCATTTTCAAAAAATGAAACAGTTTCTAGAAAGATATATTTTTTTATTAATTGGATCATAGCATTTATAACCCTTTTTATAAGATGAGTATCCTAAGAAAATAGTTTTTTGTGATACAAAATCAAGCTTGTCATTTCTTTTGATATGTACGAAACTTGTACAACCAAATACTCTCATATGGTCATAAGTGATTTTTTGTTGATAAAGAATTTCTAATGGACTTTTGTTTTCTAAAATAACACTAGGTAATCTATTGATTAAATGAGTGGCACAAAGTACGGCATCCGACCAATAAATTTTAGGAACATTATTTTGAAATAATAAAGATCGTGTCATTTCTAATAAATGTCTATTTTTCCTTTCCGATACACCATTTTGTTCGGGAGTATTTATACAAGTTGTTTGATGTATAATACCCTTTTCTCTAAAGAGACTTGAAAACTTCCTATTTATAAACTCGGTTCCATTATCCGATCTAAAGATTTTTAATTTTGCATTAAATTGTGTTTCTATGAGACATAAAAATTCATAAAAACAATCAAACACTTCATCTTTGGATTTAAGTAAAAATAACCAAGTTGCTTTTGTAAAATCATCAATAAATAAAAGAAAATATTTGAATCCATTATATGAATCTATTGGGGCCGGTCCCCATACATCGGAATGTACTAAATCAAAAGGAGCTTTACTTTTGCTCGTAGAAAGAGAAAAATGAAGCTTTGTTTGTTTTGCTAATTTGCAAATTTCACAATTAGTACAATTTAAACTTTTAAAATCTAAAATACTATTTAAAATCTTGTCGGAAGGATGCCCAAGTCTCTTATGCCAAATATCAGAATTAACGACTTTTGCGGAAGCACAGAAATTTAATTTGGAGTTCAAAAGATAATGTCCATTTTCTAGAAATCCTTCATCAATCTTGACCCCGGTTTCCCGATCTTGAAATACAACGTTTTTACAAGAAAATATTACATTACAATTTAATTCTTGTGTTAATTTATTTACAGAAATTAAGTTTACGAGAAATGTTTCTAAATATACAATATTTTTAATTTGTTTATTGCATAGATTAATTTCTCCTACGCCATTTATTTTTGCCTTCATACCGTTTGCAACTAATACAAAATTATTACCATTGGTCGGGTTGAGGTTTGACAGTAGTTGTTTATTCTCAAACATATGATCTGTTGCACCACTATCTATAATAATTTGATTAAAAAATAATTTTTTTGAGTTAGAAGCAATATCACATATGCTGGGATTATTTTGATTGTTCATCATCGCACAGAACTGTTGAAAATACTGCTGCATTTGATCTCCAGGCCTTGACCCTCTTGAAAATGACCCATTTGCGCCAAAATTAGCCTCTGACCCGTTCCAGGATGACCCGCCAGCGCCTGACTTGTTCCAGAGTGACCCGCCAGTGCCTGGAATGGAGGGTCCATTGGGGGTCTCCTTATTGGGTTCGCCTGGGTTGGAATTGAATCCATTAGTAGTTTGGCTAGTGTTATTGGGTCCGAATCTATTTCCAAACGAACCTACTAGCCCATTAAATCATTTCTCTTCAACAGAAGCAACATAACTTTTGTTTTTTTAACTGTTTTTTTCCCAATTTCGATTCTGATCATTTCCTTCCATTTTTTTGGTCTAAGATGGGGATAAAGATGCCAACATCTATCTTGAGTGTGGCCATCTTTTTTACAGTGGTTACATTTTTCATTTTTTGATTGATTTGGGCGATTTTGAAAGCTAGGGTTTTGATTAAAATTGCAATTTTTTACTGCTAAGCCATTGGTCTCGTGTCCCTCATGGCTTACAATATGACCATTCATGGCAATTCTCCAACTTTCCTCTTGTTGAATTAAACTTTTAATTTGAGAATAAGAGGGAAGAGGTACCGTGGTCATGATTTGAGATCTGACGGCTTCATAACTCGGGTTTAGACCCGCGAGGTACTGAAAAATATCGTCCTCCTCAGCCCGTCTCTGAAGTGTGGCCAAATCTGTTGTAAACGGCCGATAAGATTGAAGTTCATTGCGTTTTTTCTCAAGAGCACTAAAGTACTCAGTATGACTTCTTGACTCTTGTTTTTCTTGTTGAATCTCCTGCATAAGTTGATAAATGTGAGAAAAATTATTTTGTTGACCATACATACTTTTTACTGCTTCCCATAGTTCATCTTCCGTTTCGGCCAACATGAAGAGTTCGGATATGGCCGGTTCCATGGAGTTGAGTAGTAAGGTAACAATTCTGTCATTCGTAGTTCTCCATTTTTTTGTTGCTATTGTTTCTTCGGGTGTTATCTTCCTTGCGTTTGCAATTTCTGGTTTCTTCTCTTCACCCGTAATGAATTCTAACATCTCTCGACCACTCAGGGCTCTGGATGCTGCCCTTGCCCATGACACATAATTTTTGCCATTGAGCAAGGTATTTGTTAGCTTCGAGAAGTTCGCTGCTTCTTCTTGAGCCATTTTCTTTTTGCTGAAATTTGTCACGCGTTTTTGATTTTTCGGTCACAGAGAACGTGGCTCTGATACCATGTTAAATTTGTAATAGAGAATAGATGTAAGAAAATAATTTTATTATTGCAATCTTAATTTCAGATTTTACATATATGTCTATTTATAAAGAAGAACAAAAACTAGCCGTTATACTATTAATTACAACTACCAACCACTAACCACTAACTCCTAGTCTATTAATTACTAACTAGCCGTTATTTACAAATTTGAATTGTAGCCGTTATTTTTAACACACCTCAACATTCATATTCGGAATTAGTAAATTTTCCAAATTAGCTGGTGAAGACAATGTTTTTTAATCTCATTATTATAAAGTGTTTTTCTCCTTACAAAAAATATTTTTTTCTTTTTCCCATAATTAGTATTATATCTTTACGTTCATATAACTTGTAACAGTCCAATTTTTAATACATGACAATTTAATTTATTAATGTAAAGTGTGTTACGAAATATCAATGTAGATTTCGAAGTATATTATAAATATTTGTATTGCAATAATTTGAAATTAATACATTTTAAATACATAGAATTTTTTTTTTATGAAAATAGGTAATTATAAAGTTGATTGATAAATTTTGTTGGTCTTCAAATAAGAAATTCGGAAAATATGATAACACATTTTATGTTTACATTTCAGTACGGTAAATTAATTATAGGTGTTAATTGATTTAGTTTTACTTACTTTGTCATATATTGAGTGGAAAATACTTATTCTTGCTAGCTTAATTAAGGTATCTTAAAACTTATTTAAACATTATGCATGTTAAATTAAAAACATAGTATTTACATGTCAAGCTATTTCTAATAATATAAGGGCTTTAGTGCATATTGATTAATTATTATATAAGAAGAAAGAAAATAAAATAAAATATGGGACACTTGGCAACCATATGGGACACTTGGCAACCATGCATCTCTCCTTTCCAACAAAATTTACAACTAATTTAATCAACCCCTAAAGTCTCTCTCTTACGTGCCACTGCCTCCAATTTTATTTCTTTGTTTACCCTTTTCTTGCGCCTCTCTGTTGAAGTCTAGACCTCCCTGGGGATTATCGAAAAGAGAAGAAATCGAGAAAGGAAGAGAGAAAAATAGCTAACAGAGAGAAAGGGGCAGAACCAAGTAATGACCTTCTCTGATTGCTGAAGAACATGGAGGAGACGAAGGAGACAGAGAAGAAGAAGAAATGGTGAAGGAAAGAATGGAGAAAAGAGAGAAGAAAGGAGGGGTGTCGGCAGCCCTATGCGGTGGTGACAAGAATGAGACTTTAGGCGAAGGAATCTTCTCGGGTTGCTTAATCACTTGCTCATGGTCCTGTGGCCACTCCTCGAATGACTCAAATAGCTGATCAAGAATATCGGGCTTGATTTCGAGATACGTCATGTCGTCATTAACAGGTGCGGATTTCGAGTTATTCTCATATTCCTCTAACTGATTTTATTGTTGTTGTAAGCTCGTGGGTTTCTTTGCTTGCTTTTGATCTCATGTTGATTTCTTGATGATTGTGATTGGATTGAGTGATTAATGTACCATCACTGGTACGGGTCTGGTGTATTGCTGCACACCAGCTGTTTGGTGAAATGCCAAAGAGAAGTAAATTACTAGTATGGATCTGGTGTGTTGCTGCACATCAGCTGTTCGGTGAAATGCCTAAGAGAAGTAAATTGTTGGAAATCTTAAGGTTAATATATGGTAGTGGTTTGGAGTTACAAGGCATTACTTTGGAGTTACAAGGCATTAGTTTGGAGTTGTTGCTTGCTTGTTTGTTTAGTTGCTAATTGGTTGTATTGTTGATGCTTGCTTGGTTGCTTGCTTTGTTGCTTGATTGGTAATTAGTTGTAGTTTAAGTTCTTGAATGTTCTTTTGAAATGCATAGCATGAATGCATGAATTGTCATAATGAGCATGCACCTATATTCTAGAATTGAATTGTGACAAAACTTGAAGAGTTTAGTGGCAAAATAAGATTGTAGTATATGCTAGTGTTATATTTTAGAATAAAGCATGAAGATGCATGATCACATATTTTTATATCAAAATCTGAAAATGAAGTATGATGTTCAAATTTAGATTTTGGTTTTAGATAAGACATGATTTGCATCAAGTGTTCGAGTTGCATTGCATATGCATAGATGATATAGAACATGAGCTGAACTAGAACTTTTGCAGGTTATACTTGCATGCATGATAAATAGCATGATATGAACTATTTACTTGCATTAAATGAACCTTCAATAGAAATGTGAATATGACTTGCATTCATAGAACACATGGACTTGCTTGTATATGGAATGTCTTGTATGTACTTTGATGGGAATTGAAGAATGAAATTCGTGAGCTGTGTAGGCTCCATATTCGGGTAGCGCATGGCAAGAGCTGTGTAGGCGCCATATTCGGGTAGCGCATAGCGTCAGCTGTGTAGGCGCCATATTCGGGTAGCCCATGGCAAGAGCCGTGTAGGCGCCATATTCGGGTAGCGCATGGCAAGAGCTGTGTAGGCGCCATATTCGGGTAGCGCATGGCAAGAGCTGTGTAGGCGCCATATTCGGGTAGCGCATAGCGTCAGCCGTGTAGGCGCCATATTCGGGTAGCGCATGGCAAGAGCCGTGTAGGCGCCATATTCGGGTAGCGCATGGCAAGAGCCGTGTAGGCGCCATATTCGGGTAGCGCATGGCAAGAGCCGTGTAGGCGCCATATTCGGGTAGCGCATGGCAAGAGCCGTGTAGGCGCCATATTCGGGTAGCGCATAGCGAGAGCTGTGTAGGCGCCATATATTTGAGAATTGTAATGCATGGTAAACAAAGGAAAATATGTTTGACCGGATTTATGCTTGGTGCAAGAACTTGTAATGCATGATAAACAAAGGAAAATATTTGCAAATTGATATACTTGAACAATTGTGCATATTTGAGAATTGCTAAGTTTGGAACAAAGCATGGTTACACAATAGGGTTGCATAAGTAAAATTGGATTGAACATTGAAGTCTAGTGCACATGACCATTGCATATTATAATATTTGGTTATGCTTGATTGTTATAGCTATTAATTGTTTCTCTAGCTTGCTGATTTTCTTTTATGGTATTTGAGCATTTCTTAAAAGCGAATGTTGAATTTATTTAGTTCTTCCTCTTGACTTGACTACGGTGTTACTTTTTATAATTGTGTTCAATAGCTAATTGATCCGTGAGCTTTTAGATTGCATAACTGAATTCTTTCATAAATTTCTTATTTGCATCACATGCGAGTATATAGAAGACATGAGTTGAACAATGCTGGTAGTTGATATGCATGGCATGTATATATATTTTCTAAAACTGGCGCATGACATAGTAGGAAGCAAATTAACCGAAATAGGAGTTCGATGTAGATGAATCATTTGCGTGATATGAATGCATAGCTTTTCTCATGAACATATGACATGGATGCATTAGGTTGCACATGAGGCATGATCATAATATCAAAAAATTAAAGTATGATTGATTTTAAAGCATTTGATTAAAAAGAATGAGATATAGTTGAGTTATGCATTGTAAATTTTATGTTTGATTGTCATAGTCATATAGATTGATTATATAAAGTTCTGGGTTGCTGATATTTTGTTATCATACATGAGTATTACATAAAGTAAAGTTCTAATATTTTCATTGATTGGTTATAGTTGAAGCTAGTTATTGGAAGTCTTGTATTATTATCATGGTCTATATTTTTTTTGTGCTCGGTGCTGTTTTGGTTCCAATTGGTCGGATCTGGGGATAACTCGACTGGAACTGAATACCGCACTGGGAGATTTTCAATCTCTCATCTTTCCACTTTGTGGGTTCCAGGTACAAAACGCAAGATAAGGAAATACGATTTCGAACATGAAGACTGCGGGACTTGCAACGAAGAAAAGTAAGTTATGTCATTGGTAATGCATATGTAACTATGTGATTATGTAAAATGATAGAAATCGCCTTGCGCTGATAAGCGCGGCGGGTTGTCGGCCCCGTTGTCGGGGTGTGACATAACTTAATTATCCGACAATTATTCGTTTTGTATCCATATTCGAAACCGTATTCGCGGATTATCTGCTCTTTATTCGCATCCGTTTAAGGTGGATTTGGTTTTATATTTTGATATTTGTTTACTATCCGTATCCATATTCGTATCCGCTTATTGAGATGTGAATATGGATTTGATATTAGCATTAATTATCCGCTCAGTATTCGCCTCCGTTTACACCCCTAAGCAGACCTCTCAAAAGTTCATTAGCCATAATATATATATAGCCCGTAGACAGTACTAGTACTTGATCGTTACCTACAAAAGTCGAAGATACAATTTGTAGAGTTTGATTAGATTCCACTGATTGGTCCATATATTTGTACTTTTTGGAAGAATACTGGCATGGGCTTGTCTATGCATTAATTAACAGATCGACCGAGGCTTAAAAGTTAATATTTGAGGTGTTCATGTTTGGCAATAAAGATAAATAATTGCCAAACAATTGCTTGTGGATGGATGTGAAGTGATCCAGCTTGACAATATAAAAGATAAATAATTGCTTCAAAGTTATACATGCATATGTATTCTAGTAGATTGTAGTAGATTCCATAGGCTTTCACAAAATACGGTCACTTTTGGAATTGTCATATGTACTGTTCCTGTACGGGGGGGGGAGGCTCTTATGATTACAAAGTTGTAATTGTGATGCATATAGATTGTAGTAGATTCCATAGTGTTGTATACATTAATTTGTCCATAGTGCTTAGCAGTCAAGTCATTATCATGTGGTCTGTCGTTTGCCATTCTTCTATCTTTTCTGTCTCTGCTGCAGTTGGTTCGTCAGTTTTAGCTGGTTTTGATTTTTTTTTTCGTACTAGTGACAAAATTCAGTTTGCCTCTGCCACTGAGAGCAAGTGTGACAGATCGGGACTCGGGAATGTAATTTTGTTTCCATTGAGCACTATGGTTGTGAGCATGGTTTGGAAACTCGGCCGAGTCAACTCGATATCAGTTGAGTTCGATCCGAGTTTCACCCGAGTCTCGCGCTCATGCGATTTTTTCATCAAAACTTGATTGAACAGTGTTTGACTTGGCCGAGTTATCCAATTTTCAAGCCGAGTCAGCTCGAGTTAGGCCGAGTAAAGCCCGAGTCAGGCCGAGTCCTTCGGTTAATTTACTTTTTTATCATGGCAGTTGTTAATCTATGATTTCAAATCACAAAAAAAATCAAATTATGCAAACAGAATTTGAACAAGAAAAAAAATTAATACATACCTTGTCAAAATAATCCAGCACTAAATTTATGCTGCCAATGTAATTTTGTTTTTCTATACATAAATTATAGCTAGCTTGTATAAAAAGGTGTGTTCTATTTGTAATGCTTATATTATATTATATAAATTAGTGGGTTATTTGAGTATAATATTTTGTGTACATAGTTTTCTTACAAATTATTTTTTTACCTATTTTTTCTATATTTTCGCTACAAAATAAGGTTCGGCCAAAAAAATTCTAGTTTCCGATAAGATTCTTCCGATTCCGGCCGATTCATCCGATTCCGATTCCAATTCCGAGTTTCAGAACCATGGTTGGGAATTTGGTGTTGTCGGTCTGCTGTGACATATGATTGCTGATAGTTTGTGGGATATGGGGTTTTGGACAGGGGGGTTCTTTGGCTCAGTTGGCTCTAGACCCTCTCTCTATTTTTGTTTGATTTACAGGAATAATTCCCGCTCTTATATCATAATGAATTCTAAAAATGATGAAAGTAATCTTTTTGATGTTTTCTGATCTAATACAAGGAGATTACATGAGTACTTATAACCCAAATTCATATAGCCGTTGTATTATGGATGCTGTTTATTTCTTTCCTAGATAGCCTATGATGATCTTCTGAGGCTATTTTCTTATTTCTCAACAATGTTGTTTCAAATTTTGAACCCGCTTTTGAAGTATAATTAAGCAAAGGCCAGAACTGAAAAGAAAAAAACAAAGAGAATAACGTATTACATCATTAATAAAAGTATATTATTTGGATAATTCATAATTTATCAAATATGACTGAACTGTGACTAAACTGGTGCCAGGGGCATTTTCGGAAACTGCTTACATAATAATGAAGAGACCTCATGTGCAGTTCTTTATATAGACCTCAAATACAGCCCATCAACACAACCACAACTCAGCTTCTCCTTCTCCTCCTCCAGAAAAAAATAACACCTCAAACTATGAATATCATGAAGGAAACAAAAATAACCCAACTTCTCCTCCTCCTCCTCCTCCAATTCAAAAACACTATAGCTGAAAAGAACACCATATCTCTGCCCGGTTGCCCACAGAGCTGCGGTGCAATTTCTATTCCTTACCCTTTCGGCATTGGGCCAAGGTGCTCCCGGTCTCCAAAATTCAATGTCACTTGCAGCGTATCTACTCCATACCTTGGTCATTTTGTGATTCTGAATATAAGCCTATCTTTGGGCCAGGCACGTCTAAGGAGCCCCATATCTTCCCAGTGCTACAACAACATGACAAACGAAATCGATTACACTTTTTGGAGGTCTTCTTGGCCAACGGGAGGGAATTTCGATGGAAAGAATCTAACGAGAAACGTTGTTGGGTCCGAAGCAATGACAGTAATGTATTTTGGTGATTCATCTTTCACATTTAACCCCGAGAAAGGTAGGCTTGGTGATTCATCTTTCACATTTAACCACGAGAAAAATAAGTTTGTGGTCATTGGTTGTAATACATTAGCATATGTCAGTTATTTTAAGAATGGTCTCATTGGTTCCAATGGAGGGTGTGTATTGGTGATTGATGACCCAAAAAGCGCCACTGATGGGTCATGCTCTGGAATTGGATGCTGCCAGACAGCTATCACCAGTGGAGCGTATACCATGGGAGTCTGGTTTGATGAGAGGTACAAATACTTTGGGCTCAAATGTAGTCGTTGCAGCTTTGCTATGTTGGTTGAGGAAGCTGAGTTCAAGTTCAAAACCACTTACCTCACCACCGATGAGTTGTCTGACGCTACTCTACCGATGGTGATCGACTGGGCCATAGGAACTAAAGGCATAGGAACTAATTCATGCGACACGGCAAAGAGATTCAAAGACTATGCATGCAACAGTAGTAACAGCTATTGCTTGCCTGCCAGTAGTCAGGAATACCTGGAATATCTCTGCCACTGCTGCCGTGGATATGAAGGCAATCCTTACCTTTATGGAGGCTGTCAAGGTCTTTCTCTTTCTCTCTCACTCTCTCCTACTCTTGCTCTCTTTGTTTCTATTTTTTATACGCATCTTAGATATTATGTTATATTTATGCAGATATCGACGAATGCGCCAACCAAAATGCATGCTCAAAGAGTCAAAAGTGTCACAATTTTGAAGGTGGATATCAGTGCTCTTGTCCTTTAGGTTCGCGTAGTAATCATAACAATCCAAGAGAATGCAATCTCAACATCGCAATAGTTATAGGTATGTTATCACTTTTTCAGGATAAATAACTTTCATCAAGTTTTGAATGTTGTTACAACATCGCACCCATAGAAATAGAGAACAAGGATTGCTTTTCAGGATAAATTAAAAATGGGTACAGCTCGCTGAAACTAAATATTGCATACAAACCATCCTATCCACTCGAAAGTCAAAACTTAATCGTATCTATCCAATTTTCTTGAAAAGTCACTCACACAAAGTCTGAAACTCTGAATTTCAAAATTCGGGGTCAAATTAACTTTCCAAGTATCAAATAGCAATGCCCTAAACCAAATTAGAAACACAAAGTCTTAGCATGATCTCTCCCTGGTGCCTGTTTAGGGTATTAAATTTTACAGTTAATTGGCATAGTGAAGCATTTGGAGACTGGTAACTCTATGGGCCACTTGAGTCTGCCATTTAGAACACTGATTATTACCATTTCGTTCCAAAAACTAATGATCCAAAAAACATATCTTTGTCAATATCACCAACAAAAATATAATCACATCAACAAAAAAGTTTACTTTGACAACAGATCATTACCAATTTAACATGATCCATTAGATCGTCATTTATATTTCTTTTTTTGGATTGAGTGAGCTAATTAGAATAAAATAAAAGTTCAGTTACTGGTACGACCAACATACATTGGACAATAGTTGTCTTCGTAGGTCATGCAAGGTTGAACTAAACATGAAACAATCGACAAATAGGAGGAATTTTGATTTTTTAATAATAAAACAATGATGGAAAATAACTTTCTTCGTTTTTATTCTAACATGCTTGTTTATGTACGCAGGTATGACGATCATGCTGGGATTTGTAATTGCCTTTAGCATCATTTTATTATATGTTGTTATAGCCAAGCGTATCAAACTGTTTGAAAAGAGAAAACTGGAAAAGTTAAAACACAAGTTCTTTGTTCAAAATCGGGGGTTACTTCTACAACAACTAATTGCTTCCAATGAAGATACAACACAAAAAATGAAAATCCTTGGATTAGATGAGCTGGAGACAGCAACAAACAATTTCAATAATGCACTCATTATTGGCCGGGGAGGTCATGGAGAAGTTTACAAAGGTATTTTGTCGGATCAACACGTTGTGGCCATAAAAAGGTCCAAAATTGTTGATCATACTGAAATCGACCAGTTCATAAATGAAGTGGTCATTCTCTCACAAGTCAACCATAGGAATATTGTGAAACTCTATGGTTGTTGCCTAGAGACCGAAGTCCCGTTGCTCGTTTATGAGTTCATTTCGAACGGAACCCTTTCTAACCATCTTCATGTAGAGGAAAACTGTTCCTTGACATGGAAGCATCGGTTAAGAATTGCTCTTGAGGCTGCAGGAGCAATTTCATACCTTCACTGTTCCGCCTCTATATCGGTTTTTCATAGAGACGTAAAATCATCAAACATTCTATTGGATGATTATTTCACACCAAAAGTGTCAGATTTTGGGGCCTCAAGATCTGTACAAATAGATCAAACGGGCGTGACTACAGCTGTCCAAGGTACATTCGGGTATTTAGACCCCGAGTACTATAGAACTGGCCGGTTAACCCAAAAGAGTGATGTCTACAGCTTTGGTGTCATCCTAGCTGAATTGATAACAAGACAAAAAGCATTAATCTCCTCTAGGGTGTTTGAAGGGGGCAGTCTCGTTGCATATTTTAGTTCTGCTATGAAAGAGAACCGTCTCTTTGAGATTTTGGATCCTCAAATTGTGAACGAGGGCCAGCGAACAGAACTCAAAGCCGTTGCCAAACTTGCAGAAATGTGCCTGAGAATGAGAGGAGAAGAAAGGCCAACGATGAAGGAAGTGGAGATACAACTCGAGGTCATGTGGCGGCCCAACCAACAGCCAAAACTTCCACGGAGGTCTGAAAGTTTGGAGGATAGGAAGCTTATGCTATTCAAGGAAGGTACAACGTCCATCCAATGTAGTTTTGAACAAGAGCTACAGTCATAATGAGCTCTTTTCGTTGTAGTAATGTGAGTAATTATCAAATTTTAGTTGTAATGTGAGTTGCTACATTACTTGATATATGATGCATGTGTGTGTTGTGATTTTTAGGTTATTTGAATTGTCTCTGATTCATGTACTGTGCCCTTTCTTTTTATTTATGCAGTGCATGTTTTGATTAATTCTTATTGATTTAATTGAATCAAATCAACTAACAATTAGACATGCCATGAGTTGATATTTGATTCCTTTAACTTGATACTAGAGTTTTTTATTCCCTGTGACTTAATATTAATCAACACCAGATTCTATTATTCTAATTAAGTTGATATTTGATCGAATTAATGATGATCAGTTGAAACTCTTTTGCGATATTACAAGATGGATAAATCATTGTGAAACTTGTTATCCTCTGTGGCGCATCTAACCATAACAAATTATAGAACTAGAAGAACATGATAAATAATCGTCACACTCTTGAGTTGGTGGGTGGTATTAGTCACAGAGAATCAAAAACTCTGAGAGAGAGGTCCACCTATAGTTTAACCTGCTTCCTCCTTTGTTTGTTTGTCCTCTTGCGTCTCCTCTTCGCTCTCATTCCTCTCCATTTCTATATCAATGATGACAAAATAACAGGTATAAAAAAATAACAAAATTACAGTTCTTCCAGTATTCAGATTATAAGTTATAATCCCTATGAAATCACATGTTGCATGTGATTCTTAAGAAATAAAATATATTTAGGTGGATATATACTATGGCTTTTTGTATATTCTTTAATGGTAATTGTATTCTTCACTTTTGATAATATTATTTTGTTGGTTTTCTCCAATAGCTTCTCAATTTATTACATATGTTTATAGCAACAAGAAGCTAGTTAATTATCTGCCAAAACAATGTTAAACCCATAATTATATATATATATATACAGTACTCAGGAAGTTCAAAACATATGAAACAACTAATTAACTCAAGGCTCAATGACTTTGCAAATATATTCTTATTTTTTGGTATTCTCATAAATATATGCTGTGTGACCTCTCAATAATATTTATTTTTAAATGTGGTACGAGTAATAGCATCAGATCAACACCTTATGGAATTAAAGCCTGTACCCTTGTCATTTAATTTTCAAAATATTGAATCTATCTATATCTATATATATTGCTTGGTTATATATAGATATAAAATGCTTAATTATAGAGGGAAACTTCCATACCAATCCTAGCTATGGTGGTCCTTACCTATACCTTTGAAAATAAGAATTTTTATGTGGCTCGCTCACAAAAAGAAAATTTTAATCAAGGATAAACTGACCAAGAGAGGATGGTGAATAATATAGCATGAGAGGATAAACTGACCAAGAAATTTTTATATGCCTTGATAACTGTATGATATAGCATGAGTGCTTATATTGGAGATTAATAATTACTTAAATTAGTCACAAGATATCTATAAGTAATAGGTAAGACATGCTTGAAATGCCATGTCTTATTGCGATAATGAATGTATCATGCATGCATCTTTAAAAATGGATGCATATCCAACATGATGTGTGACAATTTTATTAATATTTTCTCTGCATGCATGTCTGTAAATCTAACAACTATTTCGTCTCTGTCCATTAATTTACAACTGACTTTCTTTTCACCTTTAATTTTTTATAATATCCTTCTTTATATTTTCCAGAGTTTCGATGCAGCCAGACACATAGTCCTGTATCTGACTTTCTTTCTATTTTTAGGTCAAGTGACTTTCTTTTTATTCTATATATACTTGCCCCAATCTCTCTCCAAAGGCACCGCCCTCATCTAATTAAAGCCAAATCATGGATATCAAGCTCAAGACAATCGCATGCATCATGATTCTTTGCTGGACTGCCGAGGCTCAGTGTGGATTGCCTAATCTCTTTGTGAATTTTTATAAAAAGTACAAGGAATTGTGCCCCAGAATTAAAACCCTCGATCTTATCAATAAGGTGTGTCTCTGCCAGAGTTTCAAGGATGTCGGAAAGGAACTGATGAGAAAGTGCAAAACCAAAGACGTCCCAGAAGAATGTGTTTCAAAATTAATGCCACTCGTGTAATGCTTCGGATATGGTGATGATACTATAATGTACCTTGTTTGCTGCATGGTTTCAACTTCCTTGTATGTTGTATTTTAAAATACATTCTTGTGGGACGTCTTTGGTTTTGCACTTTCTCATCAGTTCCTTTCCGACATCCTTGAAACTCTGGCAGAGACACACCTTATTGTTAAGATCGAGGGTTTCAATTCTAGGGCACAATTCCTTGTAATTTTTATAAAAATTCACGAAGAGATTAGGCAATCCACACTGAGCCTCGGCAGTCCAGCAAAGAATCATGATGCATGCGATTGTTTTAAGCTTGATCCATGATTTGGCTTTAATTAGATGAGGGCGGTGCCTTTGGAGAGAGATTGGGGCAAGTATATATTGAATGAAAAGAAAGTCACTTGACCTAAAAATAGAAAGAAAGTCAGATACAGGACTATGTGTCTGGCTGCATCGAACTCTGAAGAATAAAAAGAAGGATATTGTAAAAAATAATTAAAAGGTGAAAAGAAAGCCAGTTGTAAATTAATGGACAGAGACGAAATAGTTGTTTGATTTACAGACATGCATGCAGCGAAAATATTAATAAAATTGTCACACATGATGTTGGGCATGCATCCATTTTTAAAGATGCATGATGCATTCATCATCGCAATAAGACATGGCATTTCAAGCTTGTCTTACCTATTACTTATAGATATCTTGTGACTAAGTTAAGTAATTATTAATCTCCAATTTAAGCGCTCATGCTTTATCATACAGTTAGCAAGACACCTGAAAATATTTTTTTGAGATTCGGCCTAATAATATTTAACATAACAATTAGTTGATTGTTTATTTGATTGAAAGCATTCTTATCAACAAAACTTGTTTGAATTATATGCTGGAAAGTAATAATTGCGCAGCATTATTTTTTTCCATATCCGATGTATTAATGATGTAGCTATGTACATAAAAGAAAAATAATTTACATCTTGACAAGTTATGTTAGTAACTGTAGTGCAACCGAGATCTGCTCGCTGGTTATCAACCGGCTTGAAATAATTTCCCAAGGTTCCTGTGGGACAGGTGCATTGTCTATTATCGCAAATTCCATAGTGCCCACAAACTGTCGGATAACTACAATTATCCATATGGAACAAATCACCCACCATTTTCCATTGAAAATTATCATAAACGTAAACTCTTAAATGTCCGTCATGTTGGTGCATAAGCGCACCTTTAAATCTGCCCTAAGACCATCCTATACAGAAATAAAACCTAATCAAGGCAGCGGAATTACCTTGTTCCATCTTGAGCGTGTTGTTACTCGACACTCAATCGAGATCAAAGGCTTGAACACTTCTTCAATGCTTGAACTATGAACTTGAGGCCTTAGATCCTTCCAAAGCTTGTAGCAATGCCTGTCGAGATTCTTCTCCGAAGTTGCTTGAACAGAATCTCGTCTTTAAACTTAATGGAGCAGTATAAAGAGGCTAATCCTAATTTCAGAATTGATCTGAGAGAGATTGATTGCTGCTGCTTTGGAGACCCAGCCCTTAAATACCCGTGAAAATGCTATAATCAGCCGGTTCAGAATTATAATTCTAATTTTAGCTTAAAAAAAACTGTCTGAAAATAACCATAAATATTTCTAGAAGCATCCATATATAAACTAAATATGACCAGAATTTAATCTGTCAATTTTAGTACAATCTAAATCTAGAAATAAACCAAATATGGTTATTTTCATGCCAATTTTATTATTCTAATTTATCACGAGTCCAAATTGTAATATTTCTAATCGATCCATCAACAATTAGAAATAACTACCTGAATATTCTATACATATTTCTTCGGTCCATATCCTAATTAAAATACGTACAATGCCTAATTAACGTTACAACGTTATTCTGAATTTACTTATTTAGGCATTTATTTATGATAGTATGAAACATATAATTATATAACACGTAGTCCAAATTATAATTGTAATTTAGACGTCTCTAAATTCCAACAATCTCCCACTTGGACAAGTGTGCCCTTTTAATTATATGCTTTAAATTTAATTGCATGCAAAAAATTTCTGTCTTACTTATCGTATTTTCTGAACAATTCCGTCCATCGACTATATCAACAAAGAACCTAAGCAGCGGTTGTTACATTTATATTAACTCGTAACTAAACCGACATAGATCACATTATTAATATAATTGAATGACATGAATCTGATATGGATGTATAGCATGGAAATTACGCGCAAATGTGATCTTAGGATGTCTATTTCCAACTAGGTCACCACAAAACTTAATACTGAAGTTGAGGTCAAAACTTAAACTTTAAAGAGAGAAATAATGAAAATTAAACTGAATATAATTTGTATATCTCATTGATCAAACTGTTTACAAAATTACATAACTTTACATAGAACATCAAAAATAAAACAAAATCAGACTCCCACATTTTCCTACTAACCTAAATGGGAATGACACCCATATGAGCAATATGCTCGTGAAATTGCTTGGGTGGCAAACCTTTAGTAAGTGGATCTGCTATCATGGAGTCTGTACCAATGTGTTCTATGCATAACTCATTATTTTGAACTCTCTCTTTTACTTTACCTTACTTTAGTTTAGCATTGTTCCATATTCTAAATGATGCATCACTAAAATCTTCCATCTCTAAATTATTTATCAGAAAGTTATTAGTTTCTTGCAACATATTTATATCGATATTGGCAAGCAATATAATATCCACATAGAAATACAAACTTACTTTCACATAACTTAAGGTATATAAATTCATTCAATAAATTTATCTCAAAATTAAACGAGATAATCTCACTATGAATTTTGCAATACCATTGTTGAGACACTTTCTTTAGTTCATAGATGAATTTCTTAAGTTTGCACACCATAGACTTTGTGTCTCCCGACACATAGTTTTCTAGTTGCACCATATAGATTGTTTCATTAATGTCACAATTTAGAAATGCTCTCTTAATATCTATCAACTAAAGCTCCTAATTAAAGTGCGTAACTAATGCCAATATAATCTTTAAAGAGAGTTTCGAAAATAAAGTATTGATGATTCAAATAACATATCAATCAATATGTCTTTCTTTGGGCCGACAATATTGATTATATGTAAAACATAATAATCATCACTATACTCTATGTACACATAATTTTAACAATCATCAACCTTCCTTTGGGCTGGTCAATGCTTGCATTCATTAAATGAAATCAAAGAAAAAATCTCTAAAATCTTGAGTGACAAAATGAGCTTTATATTACTCCTCATTACTTTTGGAATCTCTTTTAGTTTTAAATATCCATTTGAAACTAATGGGTCTCGTTTCTTTAGGTAATGAGGTAATTTTTCCAATGTCATTGTCAGCCATTGATTATATTTTCTTGTTAGCACTTCTGAATTTTCTCGAGAAATTCCAGCATTATCTGAAATAATCTGGCCTACAACAACATCCTCCAAAAATTCTAGAATCTGACTTTGTGTTGTTTGATTATGTTGAGTTTGGTCTTCAATAATGGTTCCATTAAAGATACTTGTATTTTGAGTTAAATGAGATCTATGTCCATAAAACTCTTAACACCTGTGGGAATATTTGTATACTCCTATTCGAATTCAAAATCCATTATTGTATCTCTCCTCGCAAACTCAACATCCTCAAAAAATTTGCATTTTCCGTCTCAAATACTAAATATTTTGTAGGATTATAAAATTTCTTAATGATAACAATCAAATCTGAAATTGCGCCCCTTAATGTCTCTTAATGGACCTCTTCATCATCATAAGACACATGCAATTTGATTTGTTCCACTTTTCATTTTTCTTCTGATCATCAGAAGTAATCTTATCTATAAGTGTGGAACATACCTCCTTAATGTAAGGTCTAGATCATTGACACCGAGAACTATTACTATGTTCTCATGTCAAAATTTGAAGTTGGTTCCATTCAACATAAAAAATATTGTTTAGGCTAACTGAAAAATTACGAACAAAAATCACAAAGAACAACACGAATAAAAAATTATGAATTTATAAATTACATTTAAATAAAGGCCCAACTTGCTCAAAATATATGAGATGATTTTTCCTTTTGTTACTATACACACAAATTTCACAACCAGGTAAGTTCCCAGGTAAGTCAGGGATCCCTAAGGATTCACTTCGAATTCCGACTTGCCTAAACAGAACTGTCCTAGACATTGTTACATTCATAGTATTGTAACTTATCTTAATAAATCATCACATTTTATGAGCCTTAAAATCATCTTAAAACTAAAGTATCAGTTTCCATTAAGCGGCTACCTTTGGGTAACGGGTCAATTTCTTATGATACTTTAGCGCAATAATAAGGTACTGATAACCTAGAACATACCGAACAACATGCCTTCCTTTGGGCCGACAATTGACATATGTGTAAAATTTTTGGTCATCACTATACTTTATTATTACTAACTTGTACAAATAATTTCAACAACCATTATCTTCCTTTGGGCCGATAAATGATTGCATCCATTAAATGCACACCTAGACTTTTGTAAAATGAATTTAAATCAATCTTGTCAAAAGAGGTACCTTTGGGTACAATTATGACTCAATTAATTCAATTCAATATACATATAACTTTAATGCCTTTATAAGAATTATAATTTATATCTTAGTCATAAAACAAAAGTGCAATTAAATAAATATATATATAATTGCATCATAATAACTGCATTTTTAATCTCAGAAACTATTCTCTAACTTTTCAGAGAGTTGTGTGGCCCCCACGAAATTTTGTGCGGTCTGCTAAATTAAAAAAAGATATTCATCTGTATCAAAAACCGTGCAATTGCATCAAAATCCGTGCCGCCATATCTTTGTCTGAGTAACTGTAAAACTGCATTTATTATGCTGTTGATCCATGATCTAGAGAGATTTCTTAATTTTGGAAGCACCTTAAATAACTTTTGAAATTTAGAAATTTAATTCCAAATCTATATAACCTTTCAAATTTATTACATATGTTTATAGCAACAAGAAGCTTGTTAATTATCTGCCAAAACAATGTTAAACCCATAATTATATATATACAGTACTCAGGAAGCTCAAAACATATGAAACAACTAATTAACTCAAGGCTCATGAGACCTCATCATACAATTTCAATTTGCAAATATATTCTTATTTTTTGGTATTCTCACAAATATATGTTGTGTGACCTCTCAATAATATTTTTATTTTTAAATGTGGTACGAGTAATAGCATCAGATCAACACCTTATGGAATTAAAGCCTGTACCCTTGTCATTTAATTTTCAAAATATTGGATCTATCTATATATCTATCTATATCTATATCTATTGATTGGTTATATATAGATATAAAATGCTTAATTATAGAGGGAAACTTCCGTACCAATCCTAGCTATGGTGGTCCTTACCTATACCTTCGAAAATAAGAATTTTTATATGGCTCACTCACAAAAAGAAAATTTTAATCAAGGATAAACTGACCAAGAGAGAATGGACAGGGATTACTACTTGTCAATTATGTGACCAACCAGAAACCATGGATCATTTGTTTGTCAAGTGCCAATTTGCCAAGCAGATTTTACTCAGCGTTTTACCACTATAACATAAAAAAATTCATCAAGTTCGACATTTATTTTTCTTTTATGTACATAGCTACATCATTAATACATCGGATATGGAAAAAAATAATGATGCGCAATTATTACTTTCCAGCTTATAATTCAAACAAGTTTTGTTGATAAGAATGCTTTCAATCAAATAAACAATCAACTAAAAATGGATGCATGCCCAACATGATGTGTGACAATTTTATTAATATTTTCGCTGCATGCATGTCTGTAAATCTAACAACTATTTCGTCTCTGTCCATTAATTTACAACTGGTTTTCTTTTCACCTTTTACTTTTTACGATATCCTTCTTTATATATATTCTCCAGAGTTTCGATGCAGCCAGACACATAGTCCTGTATCTGACTTTCTTTCTATTTTTAGGTCAAGTGATTTTCTTTTTATTCTATATATACTTGCCCCAATCTCTCTCCAAAGGCACCGCCCTCATCTAATTAAAGCCAAATCATGGATATCAAGCTCAAGACAATCGCATGCATCATGATTCCTTGCTGGACTGCCGAGGCTCAGTGTGGATTGCCTAATCTCTTCGTGAATTTTTATAAAAAGTACAAGGAATTGTGCCCCAGAATTAAAACCCTCGATCTTATCAATAAGGTGTGTCTCTGCTAGAGTTTCAAGGATGTCGGAAAGGAACTGATGAGAAAGTGCAAAACCAAAGATGTCCCAGAAGAATGTATTTCAAAATTAATGCCACTCGTGTAATGCTTCGGATATGGTTTTGCACTTTCTCATCAGTTCCTTTCCGACATCCTTAAAACTCTGGCAGAGACACACCTTATTGATAAGTCGAGGGTTTCAATTCTGGGGCACAATTCCTTGTAATTTTTATAAAAATTCACGAAGAGATTAGGCAATCCACACTGAGCCTCGGCAGTCCAGCAAAGAATCATGATGCTAGAGTTTGAAACCCTCGACTTATTACATGATTACATGACATCCGTATCCAATGGTGTAAGTTCTTCTTGGAATTAGTAATAAATTTTGAGAGAGATGATATGTGATGAACAGTATGAATTTTGTATTATGAATTCTGATTTACAAGCTCTCTATACATGTAGTCTTATAGCCTATTCTATTCTATTAGCCGTTGGCTAGTTGCCTTAATAAGAGATTGCTTGATCTCTTGCCTAATTACACCCTAATTACAGGCTAGGTACCAATTATAGCTATACAGCTGTATTTTGCATGCTAGTCTAATAGTTGCCTATTTACAACCTATGATGAATATTTTCTGAGGTTATACTATTTCTCAACACTCCCCCTCAAGTGGGGTTCGAATAAATTGATTGAACCCAACTTGTTGAGTATGTTCAGATGACTAGTCTTGTCAAGTGCCTTTGTGAAAATATCCGCCAGTTGCTCTTTGCTTCTGACAAACGGAGTTTCTATTTCTCCAGACTGCACTTTTTCTCTAACAACGTGACAGTCCACCTCGATATGTTTTGTTCTTTCATGGAAGACCGGATTGGATGCAATATGTCGTGCGGCTTGATTATCACAGTACATTTGCATGGTTCTTGTGTGCTCTACCTTCATGTCGCCGAGTAATTGTTTAATCCAGATAAGCTCACTCGCTGTGGATGCCATGGCTCGATATTCTGCTTCTGCACTTGAACGAGCGACAACATTCTGTTTCTTGCTCTTCCAAGTTACTAGGTTGCCACCTACAAAGGTACAAAAGCCAGTGGTTGATTTTCTGTCACAGCTCCCGGCCCAATCTGCATCAGAAAAACCAACCACATCATTAGAACCATTTTTCCTCATCCAAATTCCTTGACCTGGAGTGCATTTGAGGTATCTAAGTATCCTATCAATTGCACTCAAGTGACTGGTACGAGGAGCATGCATAAATTGGCTTACCATACTAACTGCAAATGCAATATCAGGTCTGGTAACTGTAAGATATATTAGTTTTCCCACCAGCCTTTGATACTGTCCTATGTCAGGTAGTAATTCACCCTCTTTTAACCCCAGTTTAACATTTGTTTCCATTGGGGTACTAGCTGGCTTAGCTCCTAGTTTACCAGTTTCTTTTAACAGGTCAAGTACATATTTTCTTTGAGATAAAAATAAGCCTTTGCTAGAGTAAGCTATTTCTATTCCAAGAAAATATGAGAGTTTTCCAAGATCCTTAATATCAAATTCATTTTGCAAGTGTTGTTTGACATTTCTAATCTCTTCATTATTATTTCCTGTAATGATAATGTCATCTACATAAACAAGAATAATGGTGGTAGAGTCCTGTCTATGTTTAATAAACATAGAAGAATCAGCTGTGCTTTTAATAAAACTATTTTTTAACATAGAAGAGCTTAGTTTGGCATACCATGCTCTTGGAGATTATTTTAGACCATAAATTGACTTCTTTAGCTTACATACGTGTGATGAGTCTAATGTAGTATTATGACCTGGAGGGAGGGTCATGTAGACTTCTTCTTCCAGAACTTCTTGAAGGAATGCATTTTTCACATCCATTTGGAACAAATTCCAACCTAAGTTGGTAGCTACCGATAACAGAATCCTAACTGTGCTCATTTTAGCTACAGGTGCAAAGGTTTCTTGGTAGTCAATACCATAGGTCTGAGTGAATCCTTTGGCCACTAATCAAGCTTTATACCTTTCAATCGTACCATCACTGTTGTACTTAATCTTGTATACCCATTTACACCCTACAGGTTTTTTTCCTTTTGGTAAGCAGACAATATCCCATGTATCGTTTTTTTCTAAAGCTTGAAGTTCTTCTTTCATAGCTTTATGCCAAACTGGATTTTGTTTTGCTTCCTCAAAAGTGGTTGGTTCGGTTTGATTGGTTATGCTCCCTAAATAGGCCTGGTATTCTGGTGATATACTGTTATAAGAAATATAATCTTGAATTGGATACATCACCTGATGGGATACATAATCCCTTAACCTGACGGAAGGTTTGGTTTGTCGTATGGATCTTCTTACGGCAATTTCTTCTTGAGGTGATTCTCCACTGGACTCACTTCCCTCATTTTCTCCCCCTGAAGGAATTGTTGTTGTTTCGCCATGGTGATCTTCATTTATAACCTGTTCTTCATTCATAACCTGTCCGTCATTTTGTTCTTCTGGAAAAACAAAAGTATTTGGAGGGGACACAATTGGGTGGCTTGGTGGATTTATTTGCTCATTTGTCGGATAATAGGGTTTGTTTTCAAAAAATGACACATCTCTTGAAAAATAAACTTTAAAATTTTTCGGATCATAGCACTTATACCCCTTTTTTTCAGAAGAATAACCTAAAAATATAGTTTTAACAGAATTTTTGTCTAACTTGTCATGTCTTTTTATGTGGACAAAACATGTGCATCCGAAGACTCGAATATGGTCAAGATCAATTTTTCTACCTTTGAGGATTTCTAGAGGACTCATGTTTTTTAACCTTGCACTTGGCAACCTATTGATAAGGTAGGTTGCTGTTAACACTGCATCTGACCAAAATGTTTTTGGGACATTATTTTGAAAAAGAAGTGATCTAGTAACTTCAAGAAGATGACGATTTTTTCTTTCTGAAACACCATTTTGTTCAGGGGTATTAATGCATGTGGTTTGATGCAAGATCCCTTTTGACTTAAAAAACTCTAGAAAGTTTTTGTTGACATATTCTGTCCCATTATCTGATCTAAAAATCTTAATTTTTGCATTATATTGATTTTCAACAAAATAAAAAAAATCTTTGAAACATGAAAAAACTTCATTTTTTCCTTTTAAAAGATAAACCCAAGTAGTGCGAGAGAAATCATCAATAAATGTGACAAAATATTTAAAATGGTTATAAGAATCAACCGGGGCTGGACCCCACACATCAGAATGAATTAAATCAAATTTCATTTCTGATATACTAGTAGATAAGGGAAAAGGTAATCTGGTTTGTTTTGCAAGCTTACAAACATCACAATTACTATATTTAAATTATAACAAAACAGTTTATTTAAAACTTGATCAGATGGATGACCAAATCTCCAATGCAGTAATTTGTCACGGTCTATTGGACTTAATGACACATGACATTCATTTATGGGTTCTTCAAGATAATAAAGTCCATTTTTTAAAAAACCTTCACCAATCTTCTTTCCTGATTCTTGGTCCTGAAAGATCACTTCGTTTCGTGAGAATATTACTTTGCAATTCAAATCTTGTGTTATTTTGCTAATCGATAATAGATTTGAAGTAAAATCTGGTAAATATAGAATATTTTTTACTTCTTTTGAAAAAAAATTTGTGGTACCCAAACCATCAATTTTGACTTTATTTCCATTTGCAACAAGTACATGCTGTGATTCTTTAGTTGGTACAATATTTTTTAATTTATTTTGGTCCCATGTCATATGATCGGTAGCACCCGAGTCAATAATCCATTTACTAGTGTTATGACCTAAATTTGCAAGTTTTGGACTGCTGTAATTATTGTTAAAAGAAGATAAGTTTGAATTATATAGTACAAAACCTGCTGTCTGTTGTTGTAACAGACTGTTCAACTGAGTCAGAAGCTGAGTTAGCTGCACCGTTGATGCCACAGAGGATCCCTCAGTTGATGGAGTTGGTTCGGCTTGGTTTATTTGAGCCGACCCTGACCCTTGGCTTGCGGCTCTTAGATCCGACCCGCCTCTTAGATCCGACCCCGACCCCTGGCTTACCCCTCCGAATTTTCCTTCATTTCCGCCTTTTCTCGCACCGCCTCTCTCTGCCTTATTCCGAGACGGCCGGAGATGTGGATGGAGAACCCAGCACCCTTCTCGGTTGTGCCCTGCGCGCTTGCAGTGGTCACACCAGTCGGTGGCTGTGGTCCCCTTTGTCCTGGCCGTCGGGTTAGGGTTAGGTGGTTGTGCTCGAAAGGCGCGATTTTCTGTGAGGTTTGAAGATTGAGGGTTCATGAGGGCCCGCCGAGACTCCTCTTGTTGAATTCTTGCCACCACATCATTGAATTTGGGCATTTCGGCTGAGGCCAGAATTTGAGATCGAATTGCTTCGTAAGTTGAATCGAGTGCGCCCAGGTAAGTAAATATGAGGTCCTGTTCGGATCTGTTTTGGGTTTCATTTGGGTCGGTTGTTGGTGGAAGATATACATTTAGTTCTTCCCATTTAGAAATAATCTCGGTTACTAATTCGTTGTTGCTTTGGCCATTCTGTTTGATTTGAGCCAGTTCTTGTTTGAGGCTAAAGATATGTGCAAAGTTTCTCTGCTGGCCATACCTTCTTTTTGCCTTGTCCCAGATTTCTTTCGATGTCTCGGAATACATGAGAACATTCGAAATTTTGGGCTCCATGGTGCTCAGTAACCATGACATAATCATCTGGTCTGTAGTCTCCCATTCTTCTATTTTGGTTGTTTCTTCTGCAGTTGGCTCGTTGGATTTGTCTGCTTTTGGTTTTTTCTTGGTTCCAGTGACAAAACTTAATTTTCCTTTGCCACCGAGACCAATTGTGACAGATCTGGACCAAGGGATGTAGTTGCTGCCATTGAGTATTATTATGGTATCAGAGCAGGTTTAATCCTGCATCAGCAACAATCAAAAATTCCGCAAAGTTCAATTCTTACCAGTATCTCCAAAATCAACCATGTCGCAACAATCAGACATCACAAAACCTGGCTCTGAAACCATAATAAGTTTTGAGAGAGATGATATGTGATGAACAGTATGAATTTTGTATTATGAATTCTGATTTACAAGTTCTCTATACATGTAGTCTTATAGCCTATTCTATTCTATTAGCCGTTGGCTAGTTTCCTTAATAAGAGATTGCTTGATCTCTTGCCTAATTACACCCTAATTACAAGCTAGGTACCAATTATAGCTATACAGCTGTATTTTGCATGCTAGTCTAATAGTTGCCTATTTACAACCT
Organism: Carex parvula; assembly: GCA_025461045.1. Lineage (NCBI taxonomy): Eukaryota > Viridiplantae > Streptophyta > Magnoliopsida > Poales > Cyperaceae > Carex > Carex parvula. The sequence continues at coordinate 718,739 of JAJGRW010000697.1, forward strand.
ATGATGAATATATTCTGAGGTTATACTATTTCTCAACAATTAGTTTAATTATCAGCTTGATACATTTTGGTGGTAGAAAAAATAGTTATTTTGTGGATTATAAGTTACTGATGCAAGTACTTGGCGGTGTGAGGATTTGGTGCTAGTATTTTGGTGCTAAAAACAGTTATTGTTGTCTGTGGTTTAAAACAATTATTGTTTTCTTGTTTTTCGGTCAAAAAAAATATTTTTAGGTGTCTTGCTAACTGTATGATATAGCATGAGTGCTTAAATTGGAGATTAATAATTACTTAAATTAGTCACAAGATATCTATAAGTAATAGGTAAGACATGCTTGAAATGCCATGTCTTATTGCGATGATGAATGTATCATGCATCTTTAAAAATGGATGCATGCCCAACATGATGTGTCACAATTTTATTAATATTTTCGCTGCATGCATGCATGTCTGTAAATCTAACAACTATTTCGATGGCGTATAGAACATGGCCTTGTGATTCAACTACCCTTCCGTTTGGTTTTCGACCAGGCAAATCTTGCCATTCTGAAGCACCCAAACACCTGACATTGTTCCACTTTCTCTCTCTCTCTCTCTAAGTATGATATGGTATGTGTTAGTGACAATACTTAGTGGTGGTGCAAGGATTGCACAATAAGGGAGGAATTTATAGGGAGGGGAATGACTAATTTATGCAACACAAACATGCATGTTTTTGCAGGGTAGGAAAGAGGAAGTAGATAGGAACAAAACTTTTTTAATGTTTGGTATAATATATATGCTTAATTTAAACTTTAGTGTATTTCAATTTAAATGATATTCTCTATAGGACACGCTTGCCAAATCCACCTACATTATCCAGACATTATTTTATGTTGTGTTGCGTATTAGTTTAAAGTTTTCAGATGATTAAAATTAATGGATATTGATCACTCAAAAGAGAGCAATGTTTCTTTTAATATTTATAAACTCGGAAATGCTATCGGTTCGGACTGCAAGCGCACAATCCTATCGAGTAGTATATTCGAGGTCAATCCACAGGAAATATTGATTCAATGCTTTGAGCGATCGAATCGCAATCTTTCGAAAGGCTAGACGAAATCTGAAAATTGAGAGATGTTGTTTTGATCAATGTAAATTAGGAAGCAATTAAAAGTGATTAAAATAAAGATAGAGATGAGAATTCCTAGGGTTTCGGCACACCATTGCCACTCAATCCGCCTTGACAATATATCATGTTGCGTTTGATTTATCATTATTGTTTAATGAAAGACACCACATAGGTCACTGCGATTTATGTTACGCGAGAATGACATATCTTTCACCGAGATTCTACATAGGACACTGCGATTTACCTTACGCAAATGTCTGATCTCTCAAATACCCCAAATTACTACACAGATCACTGCGATTTACTTTACGCAAGTGATGGAATTTGGTACGCGTTTTGTTGGTCTGGTTTATGGTTTCCCCGCTAAGGTTTTCTTCACATAAACCTAATAGATCTCAACGAGACTAATTCATACAAATAGTTTCTCTTACCATTAAAGTACTGTCACTACTCTAACGGACTCAAACTAGATCATTGAAGTTAGATGAAGAGATAGTAAATCACAAAAGCATTTTGTTTCAACAACAAGAAATCATAATCAACAGAAATATATATATCAAAACATCAAGAGTAACAAGGTTTACTGCCTAGTCCTAAGAAAAGGAACTTAGCTGCGGAACGGCATTGTTACAAGCACTCCTCTCTTCTCACTTTAATCAAATCTAACCCTAATTACAAAGATAACTATTCCTTCTGCCCAGGGGCTTTATATAGGAGTGGAGGGACGTCTGGAGGTTGAGTAGGGGCTAAGAAACTGATCTGGAAACAGCTGTCGGCAGTTATTTCCCAAGAGATGCCTTCGGATACGGACCGTATTAGACAATACGGTCCGTATTAGGACCTTGATGGTTAGGGTTTAATGCTTCCAGCGCTATCTTCTGGTCTGTGCTAGGCCTGGTCCGTATTAGGCAATACGGACCGTAACAGAGACTTAGTCGATGAGCGTCGCTGATCCGATTGACCCGATTCTAGCTCCATTTGGTGTAAAATAGTCCCAAAACCTGTTTTCTGCAATAAAACATAAAGAAGGATGACAGTAGTCTTTTTCTCTAATTAATTAAACATAAGTGTAAGAAAATATACAAAACCTAAGCCAAAATCCTACGTAAATCATCATTATTTTGACTCTGATCAGATATAAAGGCAATGCTTGAGTGGCTTGATCCCACCCTCTTCAAAGATTGATAATAATAAATAAATAATAAATAACAGGAGAAGGATATATGTGATATGTCATATTAAGATTCCATGAAACATTATCATCAATTTTATTTTGCTAAATATATAAAGAATTGGTTATTATAACACTTGAGCTTATTCCAAAGGAATAATGCCAATAAAAGAGAAGCTAGTTAGCTTATAAGAGAAGCTAATTAACCTTTTTTAGTTCTGTTACGGTTTTCAATAATAAAACTTGCATGCGCTTTGTGTATACATATTTTATTCACAAGTGATATATAAAGTTATTTCACGGTAGGTGAAGAATTATACAACCATCGGTTATTCACTTTAGTCCATTTAAATTATCGGAAATAAATCACAACAATGTTTTCTACCACTTTCATTTTTGGATTTCTCCATGTTTTGAATGAATAATTTTTAATTTATTTATACCAATTTAATTCGCGTTCTTAATTATCGATCATGATAGAAATTCTATTTTAGTACCTTTTATATGTCTTTGAGAAAATTTGGCATTATATCGCATTGATATTCCATTTTTTTGCTTTATTTCATAGTTGTTTGAGAAAGAATTTTGACAGTATTTCACCTTAATACCTCTCTTTTAGCGAAGTCTCATTGAAGGAACTTGGTACGAATAATTCGGTCAACCAAATTATTCGCCGTTCGGTTCGTAAACACCAAAAAAGAAATTTTATTCACGAATAAAACGTGAATTATGTCACTATGGTAACCTATCGTACGACCTATTTTGCATATTTTTTAGGAGTCTCATTGAAGGAACTTGGTATGACTCGGGCGTGGTATAGGAACAACGAAGTGCGTATTCTCTGAGATATCTCATATTTTGCGTGACCGACGTGTCCGGTGCCTATTCGGGGATATAGCGCAGAGGACCAGTATAATTTGAGCTTTGAGATTCGTGCAGAACGTATCTGAACGGTTCAGGTTTTCCAAAAAGTCATGCCAAATATGAGATATCTCGAATTCGGAGCAACGTACTACCGCAACTGAGAATAAAACATGTGTTTTATTCATAAAAATAGCAGAATTTAGCAATAGGATTTATTCCAATTATTTAAAATAATTCCCCATAGCAACCACAATTTGACATGAAAGCGCATCTGGTGTAGTGGTATCATAGTACCCTCCCACGGTACTGACCAGGGTTCGATTCCCTGGATGCGCATATAATTTTTTGTTTACTTTTTGTAATTTCTTCATTTTTTTCTGTGTAGTGTTCTTGCATTTTCAACGTCTCCAAAAATAATCCAATCACCCCGAATAGTTTATAGATTATATGGACTACAATCAAAATAAAAAACATAAAAAAGTAGAAAACAAATCATGAGTTTTCCGGATTTTAAACTGAATTGTAATTTGTATTTAATTATGGATATTAATAAAAATGTCGATTTTTCAGGTATACATTTTATTTCAAATTTATTGGACCAAATTTTCGTAATTGATATGAATATTACTGACTGTAAGTTTTTGTTTTAACTTGACATAAATAAATTTAAGTTAGGGCCTTAAACAAAATAATATCTCAACAAAAAGATAGTGTGAAGCAATGCATTTTAAGCAGTGTTCTAAATAGCGCGCTATAGCGGCGCTATAGCGTTTTTGGACCCCAAACGCTACGCTATGACATCAAAATGCGCTATTTGCGCTACGGCCGCTATAGCGACCGCTACAGCGCTATAGCGGTCCGCTATTCGCGCTATTTGCGCTATTTGCGCTATACAATATGGGTTTTATTTTTTAAAGCAATTTATATGGGTTTTAAATAAAGATAAAAAAAATCTCAAACCGAAATTGAATTTGTTGCTACTTGCTACAGATAAATCAATTTGAAATTGGAAATAGAAATTGAAATTTGAATAGAAAAAAAGTCCAAATCGAAAATAAAATTTGAATAGAAAAAAAAAATTATGTCATGAATCATGATGCTTAAGATATTTTTAATAGGAAAAATCGATAGTTTATGATATTACTATGGATATTTTGAACCGCAATTTGAACTTTGTACTGGTTCAATATGAATATTATAATTTCTTAATTACTTTGTGTTATTTATTGTTCTATGAGACTTTAGATAATGTTGATATTTAGTACAAATATTGAATATACGAAATGTAAAAAAAAAAACGCTATTTGGAATAGCTTCCGCTATAGCGACGCTATTCGCTATAGCTTTTTTTTTAGCCTTCCCGCTACGACGCTATAAACGCTATTTAGAACCTTGATTTTAAGTAATAATTTCTTCAAAAAAAATAATATTTTAATTAATCATATTTTGCATCCCTTATCTGTACGTGTAAATGTTTATACTAAATATGTACATTATTTATCTAAATTATATTAGCAAGTATATATATCTACTATGCAAAGTTTTCCTCCCTTTTATTTCTAAATAACTACAAGGAAGTTAACTTCAGAATTTCAATTATTTTGGATAAAGAATCAAATAAATTGGCACATTAGAACTTATTAATTTCATTTTTATCAGAATTCTTTTAAAAAAAAAAAACACAAACACCAAATTTAAATGACCATTTATTATTGATTATATAGCGAGTCTAAACTCAAAGACACTTAACAACACAGTGCTGTGATACATCCTCATCCCAAACAGAGAATTTCTGAAAGCAAAACATAAAACAAAACCACAAATTGACACAAACCAAACCAAACCAAACCAACCCAAACTAACAATAATTACAGAGGCATAGAAGCCGCGGTCTTCTTCCAAGCGTCACGAGCCGAGATATTCTCCCACCATGCCTTAACATGCGGCCTAGAATTAATCAAATCGGCCTTGGGTGTCTTCAAAATTAGGTATATCTCAGGCATATGGTTCAAATCCGCAAGGGTAAATTCGTCTCCGGCAATATATTTGTTCTTCGACAGGTGGGCCTCGTACACATCTAGTACTGCACTTAATTGTTTGGCCTTTGCCTCTACATTTGCCATGTCGGTAGTCATGCCCATAAATGGCTTGATGAGGATCTCAAAGTTTATTCCATGGATTAACGGGTTGAATTCGGAGGATTCGACTTGTAGCCATGTCTCGAACTTTGCTAAGCTCGCAGGGAGGAGGTTGAACCCACTGTCCTTGTACTTGGTTGCAATGTAGCGAGTGATTGCGCGAGATTCTGTGAAAAATAATTACACAAGTTTTAGGTGGAAACAATATAGTCTATGTCTTAATATGGTTATATGAGCTGTTTTAATATTGAAGAGATGTGCATGATGTCACAATTTCCAGGGACAACAAAAAAAAATTTAACCAACTTTTAAGGGACTTGCTTGTGGAATGTACATATGGCGAAATTTGGAGATGTTGCACACATTATAAAATTTAAACCTTTCTACATCATATATAGTAACAACTTTACAGTTTAAAAACATGTACCACATTTTATCTATTTCAAGGACTGAAAGATGCAAAAGAACCAATGATAAGAAAATTAAAACTTTGATCAGAACTTACCGAACAGGGTCTCATTGCCATCTTGAAGTGCTGGGAGTTGACCAAATGGCTGAAAAAGATTCACAAAAAAATATTAGAACAAAAATTTATATGAAAATGAGTTGACCTTGCCAAAATTATATTTTGGAGTTATTTAGGACCGAAATCTAATTTTGCAGAGCAAAATTATTTTTATTTTCTCAGACTATAAACATTTTTTCCCTAAAAGAAAAAAAAAAAGGCACAAGCCGACTTATTTTCAGTTGAAGTCACTACCAAATTGTTATTCTAGTAACTAATAATTCCATATGCTGGAGGTTTTCATACGCTCCAAGTAATCAGAAACATTTTTTCAATGAAGTATACTTTGACTTGAACTAATTAATCGATTAATACTGTGAAAATAATATCTGACTGCACTTCCGATTAGATCTACACAATATTTTTCTGTTACTCAATTAATTAACACTACAATCCAGTAATCAATCAATCGCTAGGTAAAATCAAGGCGCCAAATCAATTAATTAATCAGATCGAAAGAAAAATATAATCAAGAGAGAGAGAGATTAGAATAGATACATTGAGAGCGAGGAATTCAGGCTTTTTGTGAGCACCGACGGAGAGATCGACGGTGATAAACTCGAACTCCAATACCTTCTCGTTCAGCGCCGCCACCGCTCGCACAGAGTTGTTCGACAGCGTCATTCCATACAACTTGATCGCCATTTTCTCTCTTTACTCAGTGTAGTCTCCTTTCTCACTTCCTCTCTCTTTTCTGATCTTTTGTCTTTTTAGTTTATCTCTCTATCCTATCTAGATATATAAATAGTAAATAACGAGTACACGAGTCCAGTACCCTAAAGTAACACATTTTTTGAGTTTTCATCAGAACCGTCCGTTTAGAATACACTGTCGTAATATTCGTGCGTAAAAGGATTGGACGGTTTCGATCGAAATGCCAAAATTATATTACTTTAGCGGATCAGAATGATGGTGATCGCGGCGTAATGGGCCGACCAATAAATATCTGTATTTCTTTTTCTTCTAGCGAGGCCGAGAATCCGGTGACTTTATTCGGCTTGGTAAGTAAGATCCAGATCTTCTGTGGCAACCAATGAAGGTTCCTTCCAATGAGGCCTGTAGAGGAGAAAGGAGACTGGAGAGCATAGTAACATGGTTCCCGAATAATTCGGATTTCAGCAGAATCAATCAGCGTATAAAACATTAATTCGCGAATTAAACAAATTATTTGCGAATTTGACGAATTCTACGTATAAAACGCGTTTTGTTCGGTAAATTCATCTCCCGTCACAAGCCAATTTAGTGTTTAATTCTCCTAAGGGGCAAGCCACACAAGCCATTTGGCTTCTCATCTTCTGAAGGGTAAGTCATATAAGCCAAAGGACAAGGCTGCACCACGTGTCAGTACTTTTGAGTACTTTAAGGTAAGAAAATAATAATAAACTAAGATATATTTTGAGTCAGCCGGCTGGATAGTCAAAGGCAAAAGTTAACAATCAAATTTGCATCAATATCCTTTCTTTTTTAAGATTTTACACAAATAGTTTTTTGTACTATTTGACTTTTTCAAACAGATAATTTTAAAAATTATTAAAAAATTCCGAATCATTCTCAAATAATATCGAATTATTTTTGAATCACGAACCTTTTCCCGCCGAACCGAACCCAAATAATTCATTTGTTACTGTGCTGAAGAGTAGATTCTACTCTTCTGGAAGCTTCAACTTCAAGGCGCGCCACAGAGAATTATATCTTTAATCGGAGTCTAGTTCCTCTGTGGATAGTCCTGACTGATCTGACATGGGGCCGTTTCCTGTAATAGCATCAGTTTTTTTGTGGGACCCACCTGTCCATTAATTGACGCAGAAATTGTTATAGAAGAGCAAATGAAGTAAATGGGCACGTTTTGAATCGGTGGATATATGGCTTTCGTGGAAAATAGTGGAGCATGATTCGCGTGGAAATTTGGAGGATGAGGAAAGAAGTTTCTAGAAAGAGAATTATTCGGTTGGTGCAAACGGATCGGATATTTCAGATCCGGATCAGTACCCGAAAATTATACATAGATATGAATTATAAGGGGCTGGCTACTATGCTTATATAAGCATATGCCCACATATGCTTATAACTCATTTTTGCGTTTCTAATGTTCAAATGGTCGATCCGACCGTTCATCTTGTTCTCCATATTAATATGTGCTTGGAGACCAAATTTTACATTTTTCTGAATTTTTTTACTATTTATTAAGCCACTTTGAAAATTGCTGATCTGGGTGAACAGTAAAAACAGTGTTTCCAAAATTCTGAACCATATGATCAGCAATTTTCAAAGTGGCTTAATAAATAGTAAAAAAATTCAGAAAAATGTAAAATTTGATCTCCAAGCACATATTAATATGGAGAACAAGATGAACGGTCGGATCGACCATTTGAATATTGGAAACGCAAAAATGCTCATTTAAGCATATGTGGGCATATGCTTATATAAGCATAATAGCCAAGCACTGAATTATAAGTATTCGAACAGTAGATATATATTCTATAATAATATATAATATGAAATTTTTTATGTTATTCATTGTTATAACCAGATAATATTATCAACTTTTGATATTTTTTTAATAATATTTATATATGTTTTTAATAAATAATAGTATTAAAAAACATATATTCGATATGTATCCGTATCCGTTTAATATCCGTTTCGTATTTGTATTCGAAAAATAAAAAGGATTACGGATATGGTTTTACCACTATTTGATCCGTATCCAATTCTTGTGCACCCCTAAGCAATGTTATCAGAACCAGACCTGATATCGACCCGATAAAGCTTCATATCAACGGTTTAATGGTCAGACCAGTGAGTCAACCGGTTCAATCGCTGATTTTTTTAACTATTATAAATTATAATTCGAAAGTTTATATAATTATTTATTTTTGTATCTAAGCCTAAACCTGAGCATAGTAGTATTGATACAATGTATGTTTAAATTAATTCTGATTTGCAAGCTTTATTTATAGGATTACACAGTGATAGAGGCTAGCACAGCGAATTATAGAATTATGGATGCTTCTGTCGGTGTATCCTCAAGAATAATCACTTTATATCCTCGCAGATTGCAGCCTGCACAGCGAATTTTTGAACTGAAAAGGATGTGGACGAACATATAGCCTTCATTCATAGTTTATTATGTATAAAAGTATATATTTAGTACCGTGACTAGTGCACACAACCTTTGCAAAAGCTTAATAAATCAAAGACATTATCATTTCAGTCTATTACCGTTTTTGCCCTCCTCATCGCTTATTGAAGAAGCAACAAGTTCACATCTCTAGCTAGTACCTTACAACATCACAAGCGCCTACTTCGACGAAGGAGAGAGAAATTTGCGAAAATTTTGATCGGCGAACCAATCTGTTTTGAACTAGGTTTTTTGTCAGTTTGGTTCAATTTATTTTAATAAAACCAACCGGTTAAACCGGTTTTATCCAGTCCAAGTGCAGAAACGATTCTTTTAAAGAACTGAACCAGATTGGTAATCGGATCAGGTTTTTTCCGATTAAACCACTAGTCCAGTCCGGTTCTGATAACACTTTGTAAGAGTAATTAATAGAGCTCAAATTATAATTATGCCCTCCAGTCTGGTCTTTAATGCATATTCTCCATTATTTTTTTAAAGAAAGGCTAATTCGTCTTTACCTTTCAATTTTTTTATTTGTTTGGTACAGAACTAGAGGGCAAGCATGGTTCGTTTATATAATTTGAATGATAAAATATAATATGACGCGGCAAACTATTGTTTATATTCTATTCAACCGACAACTCAATTAATTTATAAAGGTCTAATTGACGCATGCAATGTTATCATAGCTAACAACACAATAAGATATAAAAAGGGGAGTAATCCAACAAACACCCCACCAAGGCAAATAATATTTGTATTAGAAGTACTTTATGAAATATTAAAAATTGTTAAGTGGGGAAGTTATAATTCTTTCCTTTTTTTTTTGGAAGTGTTGACAACACAATAATTCTTCATTAGTTGTTGCTTGGAATAAGTCTTTACACTATGACCTACTCCATAGACAAATAATGCAATTATAATATTCTTCAATCATTTTCCCCAACAAAACATACTCATCCCTAAACTTTTTCAAAATTTTTTTTTTTTAAAAGTGAACTTTAGTTAGTCTTGATGTTAGTGTTGTCAACAAAGATACAAAGTTTTGTTGATATTATTTGAATTGGGATGTGCAAATAATATATATCTACTTTAAAAATTAGAATTAAAACAAGCAAATACAAAGAGAAACATAGCAAAAATTGGAAATAAGTAAATGTAATTCTTTCATAATATAATTTTGTGATTTGAAAATAATTTCTTATTTTATAATATAAATAATGTATAACAAAGTAAAATGCCTTGCTGTATGCATTCAGAGATTCACAGAAGTATATAAAACATTTTATAAAAATAAATACAAAGAAATTAAGATCAAGGGTGTAATGCGTAAAAGAATTAAACATATATCAATTTTACTTAAAATTAGTCATAACAAATGAGAAGTCCATTATCATTATGTTAAAAAATATAATATGAGTTAAAAATAGGTGTCCTTATCCTCTACGGCAAGAATCCATATCCTCTAAGGTAATAAAATATTTATGTTTGGATCATGACTGTCTGATCGGAATTTGTATTAATTTGGTTCGAGGTGGAATGCACATGACTTCTTTAATAGTTGTGTGGATTCTAATTCAACGGTCCAGATTTAAACAGGAATATTTTGTTATCTTAGTTGATATGAATTTCTAAGACAGTGATATGATTCGTGAATAATTTGTTTATAATGTCGGTGAACCGAACAACGTATTATTTGATGGACTAAATTTTTATCGAATTATTCGCGAATAATTTATAAATTTTACGAATTATTTGTGAATAATTCACAAATTTAAATTATTCTCGAATTACGAATTTTTTATCTCTCCAATAATGCATTTATCACTGTACTAGGAGGAATTCACATCCTCCCCGGTACCGTAATAGGGAATATTTTACAATTATTGAATCTGGACCGTTCTTTTTAACTTGGCACGAATCTCAAAGTCCAATAATACTGCCCCTGCGCTAGCCCGAATCTCAAAGCGGCTTAAAGTTAATTTCAAACAGTAAAGTGAAGGGAATCTTTTACATTAATTAGAGGATACTTTGTTCGTAAACAAAGATAGAAGGAAGCTTCCTTGAATACCACATAAGATCTCAATTTTACGGACCAAGCCCAGAGTCAATGCATGCGCTGGCACAATGAAATCCAAATATTATAAGGTCGCCACCACCACTCGACTAGAATTCGTTATCTTAAAGTAACTCAAACTTGGCATTTTGATTAAGCCCGTCCGATCTGATTGTTCACTAATATTAAAGTGAACTTTATGATCGAACGGTCTATATCTAAGGTCAAATTTCGTGTTACTTTTATGAGATCGGACCCCAACCGTCTAAATCCTTATCCTTTATAGTAACTCAAAATTTGCATTTAGATTTCCAACGTCCGATCTGGTTTTGCACGATATTAAAGTAGTTATTATGATCGGACGGTCTATATATAAACACAAATTTTGTGTTACTTTAGGAGATCGGACCTCACCCGACTTTGCGGGTCCTCGTTATTTTCTATTTATATACCCGAGAGCAGAGCATAGAGGGAGAAACTAAAAAGAGAAAAGATAAGAGAAGACAGGAAGTGAGAAAGGAGACTATACTGAGAGAGAGAGAGAAATGGCGATCAAGGTGTTTGGATTGGCGCTGTCGAACAACGTGGTGCGAGTGATCGCGGCGCTGAACGAGAAGGGATTGGAGTACGAGCTTGTCCCCGTCGATCTCGCCGCCGGTGCTCACAAAAAACCCGAATTCCTCGCTCTCAATGTATCCATTCTAATCTCTCTCTCTCTCTTGATTATATTTCTCTTTAGATCCGATCTGATCAATTAATTAACTAGGTGTCATGGTTTTACCTGACAATTGATCAATCACGAATAATTCGTTAAATTCGGAAAAAAATTGTAACACTCACCAATTATTCGTGAATAATTTGGTCAACCGAATAATTAGCACTAAAAGAAATTTGGCGAATAATTCGTCAAATTTGGGGAAAATTTGTAAAATTTGTGAATTATTCGGGCAAAATTCGGTCAGCCGAATAATTCGTAGTTTGGTTCACCATCACCAGAAAAACGAATTATTCACATATCTTGTGACTACTGCTAATCCATTAAAAGTGTGGAATCTTACATATATGTCTAATTCACTAACTTTTTATAAGGGCAAAATGGGAATTATGAATTTAGAAGAGTGATGAATTTACAATTCATGAAAAAGTTAATGAATTGGATAAATATGCGAGTATCAGTAAATTTTGAAGTGTAAATATGATATTACAAAGTTTTGAGGAGGAAATATGTAATATTGAGATTTTTTAGGGGGATACATAAAATTTCTCAAAATATTAAGCGAATTGATATGCTGTTTGATTCTTTGTGTAGATCTAATCTGATTTGTAATCGAATCTTAGTTCAGTCACGGATACTAATTAATCAAGTAATTAGTTCAGTCAAAGGATACTCTGTTTGATTCTTTTGTTTCTTTTTTTTTTTCTTTTCAGTAAAATATGTCTGAGAAATTAACTCCAAAACTAATTTTGTTCTCTGTTAAATTAGATTTCGGTCCTAATTTATTTGTTTGTCAAAGTCAGCTCCTTTTTTGTTATAAATTTTTGTTGTTCTAATATGTTTTGTGAATTTTTTTCAGCCATTTGGTCAAATCCCAGCAATTCAAGATGGCGATGACACCCTATTTGGTAAGTTCTGATCAAAATTTTAAATTTCTAATCATTGTTCTTTTGCATCTTTCGGTCCTTGAAATAGATGAAAGATATTTTCAATATTGTTCAATTTATACTAACTGGCAGCTAAACAAAGTTGTCATTTAGATCTTTTCACTGCAAACACTAGCATAATAGCATGTGTAATTTTTTTTAAAATTGCCGAGGGGCAATTATTTCAAAGATTATTTTACTGTGTTCTGCCTAATTAATTAATTTGCGCCATAGTAAAAAATGAGAAGAGAAACTAAGAGTCCTTACAATGTTTCTTTTACATCTCCAAATTTAAAGGTTTATTAATTTTTTTGTTTTCCCTACAAAATGTTAGCTAAATTAAGTTGATCTGAAATATTGCTAATGTATTATTAATCTCTATGCATAGTGCATATTGGTCCATACCACATATCAATATCTTTATTTTCAAAGTGTAAACAATTGAACTGTTCAACATGATCTCTATATGAAAATGTACTTATATATCAATTTTTACATTTTTTAGAATTTTTTTATTTTTTAAATAATTACAAAATTACTTTATCTAAAGATTCTAGACCATTCAAAAGTAATCATGTCTATCTATGTAAAAAAATAGTAAAAATTCTAAAAAAAATGTAAAATTTAGTTTGCAAGTACATTTTCATATGATTCGTAGTATATAGGCTCAGCTAAAACTTCTGTAATTAATTTCACAGAATCTCGTGCAATTACTCGCTACATTGCAACCAAGTACAAGGAGAGTGGGTCCAATCTCATCCCTGCCAGCTTAGCTAAATTCGAAACTTGGCTTCAAGTCGAATCCTCCCAATTCTACTCCCCCTCCTCCGGAATATTCTTTGAATTCATCATCAAGCCTATGATTGGCATGACAACCGACCCATCAAACGCAGATAAAAAGGCCGAACAACTAAGTGCAGTACTAGATGTGTATGAGGCACATCTTGCAAAGAACAAATACTTGGCAGGTGACGAATTTACCCTTGCGGATTTGAACCACATGCCTGAGATATACCTACTTCTCAAAACACCCAAGGCCGATTTGGTCAATTCCAGGCCACATGTCAAGGCATGGTGGGACGACATCTCGGCTCGTCCCGCTTGGAAGAAGACCGCTGCCTCTTGCCCTGCGTAAATAAGGAATTACTTGTGAATTGTTGTTTGTTCGGGTTGGTTTGGTTTGGTTGGTTTGTGTCAATTTGTGGTTTTGTTTATGTTTTGTTTTCAGAAATTCTCTGTTTGGGATGAGGATGCATCACAATGCTGTGTTGTGAAGCGTTTTCAAGTTTAGACTCGCTATATAATCAATAATAAACTGTCATTTCAATATGTGTCCGGGTTTTTTTTTTTCTGAAACAAATTCTGATATTTTTTTCATGGTGCTTGTACGACCACCGGTGCTTGTTGCCTCTTCTTGTAATTTACCAGTAAACTAATTTATTAGTAATTTGTTGGAGATAACTATATTAAATGGCAAAGAAAAATATTTAAATCTGTACATACTGTAATATATATTTTACTCATATTAAATTTTCATATTTTTACTCTACCACCTTACTGAACAAGTGCTAAAAAAACCCTCTAAAAATGGGAATAATTTGGGTCTGACATCCATCGGACTCAAATTTAAGTATGATAGGTTCTACGTACGTCCATCCGATCAACTTTAAGATATGTGCAAATCACTTTAATATTCGTAGGCATTTGCTTTAATATTGGTGTATATGAATCTTAATGTTGATCTGACGGACTCAAATCTTAAGATATGTGCAAATCACTTTAATATTCGTAGGCATCTGCTTTAATATTGGTGTATATGAATCTTAATGTTGATCTGACGGACTCAAATTTGAGTCAGCCCATCGGACCAAATTGTTCCCCTAAAATATGAATCAGAATAACATACCTGACTGGTACGTACTTACAAAATAAATGAATCAAAATAAAATTTAAATCAATTTTACCATAAAAATCAAGGGTGTAATGCGTAAAAGAATTAAGCTATATCAATTATACTTAAAATTAGTCATAACAAATGAAAAGTCAATTATCATTATGTTAAAAAATATAACATGAGTTAATAAATAGGTGTCCTTATCCTCTACGGCAAGAATCCATATCCTCTGAGGTAATAAAATATTTATGTTTGGATCACGACTGTCTGATCGGAATTCGGATCAATTTGGTTCGAGGTGGAACACACACGACTTCTTTAATAGTTGTGTGGATTCTAATTCAACGGTCCAGATTCGAACAGGAATATTTTGTTATCTTATTTGATATGAATTTCTGAGGCATATTAACATGATTCGTTAATAATTTGATTTTTTAATGTCAGTGAATCAAACAACGTATTATTTGATGGACTAAATTTTTATCGAATCATTCATGAATAATTCACAAATTTTACAAATTATTTATGAATAATTCACAAATTTAAATTATTTCTGAATTCGAATTTTTAATCACTCCGAATAATGCATTTATCACGGTACTAGGAGGTAACAAAGATGATGGAAGGAAGCTTCATTGAATTATTTAATCCACATAAGCTCTCAATTTTACCGACCAAAGCCCAGAAAGTCAATGCATGCGCTGGCACAATGAAATCCAAATATTTAAAAGGTCGCCACCAGCACTCGACTAGAATTCGTTACCTTAAAGTAACTCAAACATGGCATTTAGATTAGGCCTGTCCGATCTGATTGTGCACTAATATTAAAGTAAACCTTATGATCGGACAGTCTGGATCTAAGTTCAAATTTTGTGTTACTTTATGAGAACGGACCCCAACCAACAAATCCGTATCCTTTACAGTAACTCAAAATTTGCATTTAGATTTCCAACGTCCGATCTGGTTTTCCACGAATATTAAAGTCTTCATTATGATCGGGCGGTCTATATATAAAAACAAATTTTGTGTTACTTTAGTAGAAGGGACCTCACCCGACTTTGCGGGTCCTCGTTATTTTCTATTCATATACCCGAGAGCAGAGCAGAGAGAGAGAAGATAACAGAAGACAGGAAGTGAGAAAGGAGACTATACTGAGAGAGAGAGAGAGAGAGATGGCGATCAAGGTGCATGGAGTGACGGTGTCGTACAACGTGGTGCGAGTGATCGCGGCGCTGAACGAGAAGGGATTGGAGTACGAGCTTGTCCCCGTTGATCTCGCCGCCGGTGCTCACAAAAAACCCGCATTCCTCGCTCTCAATGTATCCATTCTAATCTCTCTCTCTCTCTCTCTCTCTCTTTTGATTATATTTCTCTTTTGATCCGATCTGATCAATTAATTAACTAGGTGTCATGACTTTACCTGACAATTGATCAATCACGAATAATTCGTTAAATTCGGAAAAAAATTGTAAAATTCGCCAATTATTCGTGAATAATTCGGTCAACCGAATAATTAGCACTAAAAAAAATTTGGCGAATAATTTATTTGTAAAATTTGGGGAAATTTTTTTTTGTAAAATTTGTGAATTATTCGTGCAAAATTCGGTCAGCTGAATAATTCGTAGTTCAGTTCACCATCACCAGAAAAACGAATTATTCGCAAATCTTGTGACTACCGCTAATCCATTTTAAGTGTAGAAACTTACATATATGTCTAATTCAACTTTTTATAAGGGTAAAATGGGAATTATGAATTTAGAAGAGTGATGAATTTACAATTCATGAAAAAGTTAATGAATTGGATAAATATGTGAGTATCAGTAAATTTTGAAGTGTAAATATGATATTACAAAGTTTTGAGGAGGAAATATGTAATATTGAGGCTTTTTAGGGGGATACATGAAATTCCTCTAAAATATTAAGCGAATTGATATGCTGTTTGATTCTTTGTGGAGATCTTATCTGATTTGTAATCGAATCTTAGTTCAGTCAAAGGATACTAATTAATCGAGTAATTAGTTCCGTCAAAGGATACTCTGTTTGATTCTTTTGTTTATTTTTTTTTTCCTTTCAGTAAAATATGTCTGAGAAATTAACTCCAAAAACTAATTTTGTTCTCTGTTAAATTAGATTTCGGTCCTAATTTATTTGTTTGTCAAGGTCAGCCCCTTTTTTGTTATAAATTTTTGTTGTTCTAATATGTTTTGTGAATTTTTTTCAGCCATTTGGTCAAATCCCAACAATTCAAGATGGCGATGACACCCTATTTGGTAAGTTCTGATCAAAATTTTAAATTTCTAATCATTGTTCTTTTGCATCTTTCGGTCCTTGAAATAGATGAAATATATTTTCAAGGGTAAATTTCGCCGGAGGTCACTAAACTTTGTCATTTGTCACAAATTGGTCACTCAATTTTAATTTGTCCCTTTTTAGTCACTCAACTTTGTCATTTGTCCCAATCAAGTCACTTTATATTTTTCCGTCCAAAATGCTAACGGAATATTCTCATTCCGTTAATATTTTGGACGGAATATTCTCATTCCGTTAGTATTTTGAACGAAACTAGTATATTCCTTTAAAATTATACTGTTTCAAGGACCGAAAGATGCAAAAGAACAATGATTATATCTGTTCCAAGGGGCATTTATTTCAGCGGTCTTCAATATTGTTCAAATTATAGTAACTGCCAGCTAAACAAAGTTGTCATTTAGATCTTTTCACTGCAAACACTAGCATAGTAGCATGTGTAATTTTTTTTTTAAATTGCGGAGGGGCAATTATTTCAAAGATTATTTTACTGTGTTCTGCCTAATTAATTAATTTGCGCCAATAGAAAAAATGAGAAGAGAAACTAAGGGTCCTTACAATTTCTTTTACATCTCCAAATTGTGCGATATTTACATTTCACAAGTTTTTTAAAGGTTTAACAATTTTTTTGTTTTCCCTACAAAATGTAAGCTAAATTAAGTTGATCTGAAATATAGCTAATGTATGATTAATCTCTATGCATAGCGCATTTTGGTCCATACCACATATCAATATCTTTATTTTCAAAGTGTAAACAATTGAATTGTTCAACATGATCTCTGTATGAATATATCAAATTTTACATTTTTTAGAATTTTTTTATTTTTAAATAATTACAAAATTACTTTATCTAAAGATTCTAGACCATTCAAAAGTAATCATTTCTATCTATGTAAAAAAATAGTAAAAAAATTCTAAAAAAATGTAAAATTTAGTTTGCAAGTACATTTTCTTATGATTCGTAGTATATAGGCTCAGCTAAAACTTCTGTAATTAATTTCACAGAATCTCGCGCAATTACTCGCTACATTGCAGCCAAGTACAAGGAGAGTGGGTCCAATCTCATCCCTGCCAGCTTAGCTAAATTCGAAACTTGGCTTCAAGTTGAATCCTCCCAATTCTACCCCCCCCCTCCTCCGGAATAGGCTTTGAATTCGTCATCAAGCCTATGATTGGCATGACAACCGACCCGTCAAATGCAGAGAAAAAGGCCGAACAACTAAGTGCAGTACTAGATGTGTATGAGGCACATCTTGCAAAGAACAAATACTTGGCTGGTGACGAATTTACCCTTGCGGATTTGAACCACATGCCTGAGATATACCTACTTCTCAAAACACCCAAGGCCGATTTGGTCAATTCCAGGCCGCATGTCAAGGCATGGTGGGACGACATCTCGGCTCGTCCCGCTTGGAAGAAGACCGCTGCCTCTCTCCCTGCGTAAATGAGGAATTACTTGTGAATTGTTGTTTGTTTGGGTTGGTTTGGTTTGTGTCAATTTGTGGTTTTGTTTATGTTTTGTTTTCGGAAATTCTCTGTTTGGGATGAAGATGCATCACAATGCTGTGTTGTGAAGTGTTTTCGAGTTTAGACTCGCTATATAATCAATAATAAACTGTCATTTCAAATATGTGTCCGGTTTTTTTTTCTGAAAAAAATTCTGATACTTTTTTCACGGTGCTTGTACGACCACCAGTGCTTGTTGCCTCTTCTTGTAATTTACCAGTAAACTAATTTGTTGGAGATAACTATATGTTTTACTCATATTAAATTTTCATATTTTACTCTACCACCTTACTGAACAAGTGCTAAAAAAACCCTCTAAAAATGAGAATAATTTGGATCTGATGTCCATTGGACTCAAATTTGAGTCCGATAGGTTCTGCGTCCATCCGATCAACTTTAAAATATGTGGAAATCACTTTAATATTCGTAGGCATCTGCTTTAATATTGGTGTATATGAATCGTAATGTTGATCTGACGGAATCAAATTTGAGTCAGCCCATCGGACCAAATTGTTTTTTTTTTTATGAATTATGAATCAGAATAACATACCTGACTGTTTTTTCGCGGCCGGGCTTTGCATTTTCTGGTACGTACTTACAAAAGAAATGAATCAAAATAAAAAGAAAAACTGAAGGCAGTCTATGATGCACAAGCGCTAACAAATAATTTATACATCAGGAAACCTTTCTAAATACAACATCAGACAACACTCAATTACCAAATAATTAATAAATCAAATTAATTATTAAAAACATCTTATGATGGAAAACATGGCAGTGACAAAAGTTGCAAACATAGCATCATAAATCTGCTAACCTAGAAATCAAATCCACCGGCATCATCGAACCCGGCATCATAACCCGCATCATACACATCCTCAGCTGCATCTGAAATAATGTCACCAAGAATCAACCCGCCAATGGCACCACCGATCAGACCCGCTCCCAACCCACCAAACCCGTTATTTTTCTTCTTCTTTTGCTTGACCGGCTGTGCTTGTGCAGCTGGCGAGTAGCCGTATCCCGGGTACCCATACCCGGGCTGAGATGGCGGTGGGCCATACCCGTATTGTGGTGGAGGAGCATACGTATATGGCGGTGGTGCAGCATAAGCTGCAGGTGCACTGGATGCAACTGGATATGCAGTAACAACTGATTGTGTGGGTGCTGGTGCCGGTGTAGGATAACCGGGAGGTGGGGGAGGGTATGGGCTTCCGGCAGTAGTTGGTGGGGGCTGATATGGGGCCCCCGAACCGGTAGCATTGGCAGATGGGGTACTAATACTCGCAGTAGTGAAGCGCTCACTTAGCTTGTAAGAGATGTTGAGTACTCCTTTGGCTTTGCCACAAGGTTTCCATACCTGAAAAAAAATTGTAATGCAATGAATATTTGTTATTTTTTTTATTAGTTATGACAATTTGTGGGGAATTATATTATAAAATAGTGGAAAAACAGATAGGAACATCAAATTAATTTGAAAAAAAAAATATGTTTAGAAGTTATAGCATGATCAATTGATCATGAGATTCTTATCAAGGAAATAGGAGTTTGTGATCACATGCATTCTTAGAATTTTAAACTTATCATAGACATTATCTTCCTTTCAAAGGAAATAATAAAAACAATTATTGTACTGTGATTCAATTAATTATTAAGGTCAACTATTGGATTGTTTCACAAGATAAAGATAATATTGTATATATATATAAATTAATTACAAAAAATACTAACATCATTTCATCTTAATTATTACTCTTATCCTAAAGATGTCTATTGCTAAAAATATAAAATGTAATTGCCAAACTGCAGGAGAATTAATCAATAAACATTCAGCACTTGGTTTATTTTGTACCAAATAAATAATAAATATGATGGTTTTATTACTTTTTTTGGAAAACTGAATAATGATCGTCGTCTTCTTCTTACAAGAAAATTAGTCAAATTAGTATCCCAAATTTGAATCAAATGGCATGGATCATTTTCTTCACATGTTACTATTTTTAAGTTTGCCATTTTCAGGTTTTAATTAACCAACCAAACCAATAAAACTTAAAATCATATATACATGAAAAGAGTGACAGTAGTATTAAATTGATCCATTATTCTGAAAGGCATTAACAAGCTGTAATTAGTTAAACAATGCTAAAAGCTTTTATAAGCAATTTGTTCTTAAAAGTTAATTAATACCTGATAAGAAACAAATTTAGGTTCGGTGGGTCCATCTCCGGTAGCCGTCTCGAGAATTTCTTTGAGTGTTATATGGACCTCGCCAACTTCCCGATCTCCCAATGAACGATCGGCACGTAGCATGACATTCAACATGCTTGTTTCGTCGGGATTAGCGGGTAAGGTAAACTTGAGAGTAGAGTTCCATTTCGGGTTTTTAGTCCCTTCACGGTCGGTTAAAGTGCGTTGCTTTGACCGGGAATCGGTGGAGAGGATCACCTCACAATAGATCTCCAATTTGTGGAAATGGTTAACATTGTGCAGGTCTTTTGCAGAAATTAGGGTTAGGTCAAGAGTTCGAAATGCCGCCATGATAATTAGCTATAATGATCGATCGGTTTACTTGTTTTCGGGTCAATGGTTTGAAGAAAATGAAGTGGTTGAGATCTGAGATCATGAATTGAATTGGTAGCAAGAGAGAGGGAGAGAGAGAGAGGAAGAAGACTTTAGATAAAATATACCAGAAAGAGAGGAATGACTTCAAATGTTCTTTTAATAATTTCTTAAATTTTTTTGCTAATTTATATTTAAATTTATTCTTTTAATAATTTCTTAATTAAACATGTTGCTAATATGCCAGGAAGAGATCGAGGAATTAATTTGAATGTTCTTTAATTAATTTCTTAAACATGTTGCTAATTTATATATTTGTTTCTTCCTAATTTTGTTGATGATTAATGAATATTTCTTTCTTCTCATCTCCTCGCATTATTTTGTGAACAGAGAAAACCTCAGAGAGGAACAAAATTTAAGTTAAAGCAAAATTTTAACTTGGGCATGCAAAAGTAAAAACACGCCTCTCTCACTGAATTATAGTTGTTGTGGACTATAATTTGGATAAATTGATAGAAGTATTGTTTCAATTTAAAATCAATAAAAGTTTAGTTGTAGTTAAGAGTACAATATTGAGAATTTCATCCAATATCTTTTTATATACTTTTCTTTTTAGAAGTTTCTATTTTAAAACTTAAGAAACGGTCTCTAAATAAAATCTTATAAAAAATATAGCAAGTTAAATTTGTATAGATGGGTTTTAGCTATTGTAAACGATAAAACTATTTTTTTTTATTAATAGACTGTTTATTCTTAGTAAAGATTTAATGTTATTGGTATATTATTATTTTTTGTCATATTCATAAATGAGTAAAGACTTAGGTACTATGGATAGCATAAGGCTTTCCGTGCTACGGGCCTAAAAAATCTATTGTATAAACTTCAAACTTCGATCTAAGTAGCTCAATAAATCAGTTATGTAATGAACTTTTAGAATACTAATTTTTACTATTTAAAAAAAATTTTACTTACAAAAAATGACATAAAAATAAAAGAACATTGCCGATATTAAATATCATGGGGCAATGTCATAATTCTGATATTGATTGGGTTACATACTCTTATATCGCACTAGCCCAAGAAGTTCTATCCGGCTGTCCTAAAAAAACAATCAATCTCTTTTTCGAAAATGTGATTTTTTAATTTATAAATTATACATACAACAGGAGTACAAAAAAAAGAGTGCATCAGCAAATCTCTTTATTTACAAATTCCAGCGCCAATAAATAAAACCAACAACAGCTATTCAGAGAATATACAACCCACACCATCAATTATCATTCAATATAATCAGTTTTTAACAGATGGTTACAGGCTGTACCAGTACTAGCTAACTACTTAAAACACAAAAAATAAAGCCAGAAACATACAATATTTAAAAAGAAAACCCTAAAAATCAAACCCACCATCATCATATCCACCATCATCAAATCCACCATCAGCCGCATCAGAAACAATGTCACCTATAATCAACCCACCAAGGGCCCCACCAAGCAGACCGGCACCGAGCCCCATCCCCATCCCTCCCATCCCGTTCTTCTTATTCTTTTGCGGCTTAACCACCTGTTGTGCCGGGGGGTAACCATACCCGCCCGGGTAACCGTACCCTTGCTGAGGTGGCGGGGCATACCCGTACTGTGGTGGTGGGGCATACCCGTACTGAGGTGGTGGAGCACCATACTGAGGTGGTGGTGCGTATCCATAAGGTGGAGGCTGTTGATATGGCGTGGCGGAACTAGATGAAGCCGGGTAAGCGATAGCCGGTTCAGACGACTTTGTGGGCTTTTCTGATCCTGTCGGTGCAGGATAACCAGCCGGTGGGTACGCTGTAACCGGCTCGGCGGTTTTAGCGGGTTTTTCTGAAGGGTATCCGTTTTGTGGTGGATATGCAGTAGGAGGTGGGTATGGTGCACCGGCATGTGGTGGTGGGTATGGTGCACCGGTATTTTGTGGTGGGTATGGTGAACCAGCATTTTGTGGTGGGTATGGTGAACCGGTAGGATATCCAGTTTTGGTAGGTGCACCGGCATGTGCTTGTGTACCTAAGCGCTCACTGAGCTTGTAAGAGAGGTTGATCACCCCTTTTGCCTTGCCGGAGTTTGGTGTCCTGACCTGAATTGTCAAATAATTCAATTTTTGTTAAATAATCATATAAATTTGATTATCAAATTATCAACCAAAGAAAGTGATATGATTGTCTAGCAGTAGTAGGTCTTTGTGGGGTAGATGAAGAAAGAAAGAAATTTGCAACAACTGCTGCTGATGATAGATGAGTAATTAATCGATTTAGGTAGAACTTATATATTTATTATTAGTAAATAATTAATTAGATCTTTTTAGAATAAATATTGATTAGTGACTATCAACTGTTCCAAAAGTCATTGCTCAAACCAATTTCCTTGATTTTGCATTCTACAAATGGTCAAAGAAATTTAAAGTTTGCAACTTTTGTATAGAATCAATTCCATAACCAACGAGCCGCCATTGTATACAATTTTAATAGACAAAAATATTCCATAAGCTAATTTTGGTTCTTGGTACCAATTGGAAATGGAATATTCCATAAGCTAATTATACATGGCACCGGTTGGAAATGGAATATTCCACAAGTATACCATATTCGCTTCAATTGGTAGCAAGAACAAAAATTGAGGCTTAATTTCATCTATTGTCAATCAGAAAAAAGCACCATAGAGTACCAAATCAGGAAAATCTTTGAACTTGGTTTTTCTTTGCTAATTGAATACCTGATAAGAGACGAACTGAGGCTGAGTGGGCCCGTCACCTCTGACATTCTCAAGCATCTCTTTCAGTGGCACGTGCACCTCACCGAGATCTTTATCTCCGAGCGCCTTCTTCTCGGCACGCATCACCACGTTGATCGTGCCGGGTGCACCGGGATCAGCTGGTACCGTGAACCGCAGAGTCTGGTTCCAAGTCGGATTCGGACCACTGTCGACGTGGATCTTGGTGCGTTGCCGTGAACGGGGATCGCCGGAGATAGACACCTCGGCGTAGACATCCATCTTCCCTAGGAGGTTCACGTCCTTGAGATCCTTCGCTGAGATCAGAGTCAGCTCGAGAGTTCTGTACGCCATGGCTACTCTCAGAGCTAGAACTAGAGCTAGGGTTAGGGTTAAGTGTTTCTTTCTAAGAGAGTTTATAAATTGGGGACGAGTCGATGAGAGTTGAATTGATGAATGATGAGAGAGGGAGAAGTGGACTTTGGAGATTTTATAGGTTGGGTTTTGCGGGCAAGCGAAGGAAAGGAAACGCGGAGTCCGGATTCTCTGCAGTAAATTGAATTTAATGTTTAGATCTGAACCGTCGGATCTGAATCCGAACCAATCCCGTCCGAGGTGGAATGCGAGAGGCTCTTTAAATATTCGTGTTGAAGCAAATCGGACGGTCCTGATGTAAACTCGTTCTGGTGATAAGAATTCAGGAAACGCGGGCATCGGTCCGGACGCGGAGGAAAGCCGATTCCGAGATATTTCGTCTCAGAAATTACGAGAATATCCTTCTCGAAACTTAGCCACTTGGGTTTTAGAGATAAAGCTCATGCACCCGGAGTTTAATTTCAGATGGAGATTGACGGATCGGGGTTTAAGGGACCAAAATATCAGCGAATTGATACGCAGTGGTCTGGGTCTATCAGCGATGATTGCTTAAGACGGTAACTTACGTGTCGGGACCAGTCGGCTGTGTTTTGACTATATTCTATGGATTTTAGAGATAAAAATTCCATGCACCTGGTGTTTAGAAATGGATGGGGATCAGCGGCATGGAGTTTTCCGGGACCCATATGTCCGTCAAACGATGGTGAAATTTACGGAATGGTTTGGGTGTGCATATGGAAATTTCCCTCGAGATATTATTAGAAGCTTTAATTTGACTGTACGCGAGTGGTGATGAAAACGGTGACTTACGTGTGGGGATAAGTCGGCTGTGTTCTGACTATTTTATATGGAACTCGTTCTTCCAAATTCCAAGAAAAATTATCTGGAATAGTCAATTCTGTATAGCGCCGGTGCGCGTGATCCAATTTGAGGAGAGATCACGGGAAATGCAACTTGTTCACTATTTTTATGGACAAAGCTAAATTTACTTTTTACTATTAGATTAGAGCACAATAATTATATCTATGGCTAATTTAGGGAGCTTTCAATTTTGTGTTTTTAAATAGACTTGATAACTATCCACAGGGACGGATTAGAGGACAAAAAAATATCGAATCGTATTTAAATAGTTAATTGAGTTCAAATTTATTAATTAATCGGATACTAGATATAAAAACAAGAGTGAGGCTACGGTGCTGTGCATAGCACGGATTGGGTCTGTGCTACGGTTCAAAATTTGACTTTTCAAAATCCCAACGGTCGATCCGAACCGTTTAACATGATTATAAAATGAATATGTACTTACAAACCAAATTTTACATTTTCTCGAATTTTTTTACTATTTTTTTAGATAGGCTGTTTTGGATGGTCCAGAATGTTCAGATCAAGTGCTTTTAAAAAAAAATACTAAAAAATTCGAAAAAATGTAAAATTTGGTTTGCAAGTACATATTTATTTTATAATCATGTTGAACGGTTCGGATTGACCATTAGAATTTTGAAAAGTCAAATTTTGAGCCGTAGTACGGACCCAATTGATGTTATGCATAGCACCGTAGCCTCACTCTAAAAACAATGCTCCAATTTATAATTTTCAATATGCTAATTTCTAATTCTAATTATCAATCAGATTTAAAAAAAAATTATTCTAATTTTAATCCAAAATTTAACTTAAATTACAAATCAAGATTTCAGAGGGGGCAAAAATATTTCCAAATAAAGGAAAACTCAATCCGAGCCTATATATTTCTATAAAAATTCGAAATTCAGGGAGGCAGCTGTCCCCGACATTTTTATTAATATCCAAAGTTTAATACAAATTATTATTTATGCCCAGATTCTGAGGTAATATCGAAAAATGCCCAAGCCGGCTTACTCCCCCTCTAAGCCGGCCATTTTCTGGCCGGCTTACTCGTTTTTTTTTTTAAGAGACATTATGAAGAGCAAAATAATGAAATCTAATGCTGAAAATTTGAATTTTTTTGTTTAAATTATTTGTTAGATTACTTCTTTTGATATATAATTAGTATATTTATACTAAAATACGCTAAATTACTTGAAATTATGTTGAGTTACACTATATTAAGTTAAATTATAGTAAATTACATTACATTACGCTAAAATACGGTAAATTACGGTAAATTACATATGAATAAAGCCGATATCTTCACTGAAAAGGTGAAAAACGACGACGAAACTTCAAACGGTCATAAAACGGCACTCGAGTGTCCGATTTCAGCAAATGACCACTTTACGAAAAGCTTGCAAAAATGCGCATGCGTCCGTGACAGCGATGCCAAATTCCAAAATTCAAGTAGCTCAGTAAATTACTTACATAATGAACTTGTAGAATACCAGTTTTTACTATTTTCGGATTTTTTTACTATTTTTTATAATTCATGAAAGATGGCACATAATCGGTCTATTTTAGCGTAATTTACCGTATTTCTGCATAATTAGCGAAGTTATTGTGATTTAGCGTAATTTAACGTAATTTAGTGTAATTCAGCATAATTTATTGTAATATAGTGTAATTCAACATAATTTCAAGTAATCTAGTGTATTTTAGTATAAATATGCTAATTATAAATCAAAAGAAGTAATATAACAAATAATTTAAACACAAAATTCAAATTTTCAATGTTAGATTTCATTATTTTTGCTCTTCATAGTGTCTAAAAAAAAAAAAAAACAGTAAGCCGGCCAGAAAATAGCCGGCTTAGGGGTGATTGGCCAGAAAACGAGTAAGCTGGCCATTTTCTGGCCGGCTTGAGTATTTTTCGAAATTGGCTGACAATCTAGACATAAATAATAATTTGTATTAAACTTTGGATATTAATAAAAATGTTGGCAGCTGTCCCCCTCCCCATCGGATAAATGTGTGTTTGCCCCTGACTATCCGTAACATTCTGATATATCCAACATGATTTTTTTTTTTTTTTTTACTAATACTAAATTTCGAACCACATTTCAGATAATTTAAATGCACACTCATTTTATTTTAAATGTACTAAAATGAACATTTTTTTTTTTTCTTTTTTAAGAAAAAATAGATCGAATTTGCACTGGAAGTACTTGAGAGTTGAAGATATGAGGGTTATTTATGATATTTTGTGCTTAATACTTTAAGAATGGCCAACAAATTATTACCTTCTCTTAAAAATATTACTTCCAAAAAATTGATATGAATATTCAAGTGAAACATAAGTTATAGCCAATATGTGCACACTGGTGTTAGTTCATTAAAATTTTGAGATTACAACCTTGTAAATAATTAGCTAAAAACTTTTGTAAATAACTTCTTTCTTAATCAATAAAAATGTCAGTTTCCACAGCCCTTAAAAAAAAAATATTTGAGATTACCAATTACGAATAAGATAATAAGAAATATCAAACCAAAAGTGTATTAATTCCATGCTGTTCTGAACTAGCTACTAAATTACACCAAAATAGCAGCTAAATTACAGCATTTTTCCATTATCAAACCAAAATAGCAG
Organism: Carex parvula; assembly: GCA_025461045.1. NCBI lineage: Eukaryota > Viridiplantae > Streptophyta > Magnoliopsida > Poales > Cyperaceae > Carex > Carex parvula. The sequence goes on from JAJGRW010000697.1 coordinate 746,286, forward strand.
CTAAATTACACCAAAGAAAAAGGAAGGACCCACATGAAAAACATTCTCCCTAAATACTTTTCTGGCATATATATCATCAGATTAAAAAGCATTCTCCAGTAATTCACATAAGTATAATTAACTAAGACGAGAAAACCAGTAGGCGCCATTTTTATAAGAGAGCTGAGGCGTCTGTGAGGAAATTAAGGGTGCTCTCTCTCTTGAGCCTGGTCACTGTATCCTCCAGCTCGAGTAACATCCGTAAAAAATAATGAAAACTAAGGTTTTAATTAAGAGAATCATCAAATTAAGTGCCCTACCTGTCATGGTACCAGTCACAGTACTAATTACTAGTATGGGACGGTATAAACATAGAAACCTGATTAGCTGGTAATATACCAACAACTCCAAGACCTATCAAATTGGCTTCAAACTACGAATCCAAACGATCTGCTTCACGAGTGGCGTGTTTTCATGCAAGATTTATAATTTTTTGAATTTATTTTGTATCAAGCAGTCAAATGTGGGTATTTTTTAAAGTTAATTTTATTGCATTCTTTTTTTATTATTGTTTGACCGCTTGACTTGGTACTAAAATAATTTTGCATGATTTTACAAGAATCTCCTTACAAAGATTAAGCTTTCTTCAAATCAAACTAGCACCTTTACCATAAAATTTCAAGTACCCTTCCACAGCCAAGCACTTCAAGCCAATTTTTCTCAACATTATTGTCTTTCAAGTTTTTCTAAACATCACTGCAGTTAATGAAGTTTTAAACAAGAGTGATGCTATGGTACTAAACTACTATGCATGGCGTGGATTGGTGGGTACTATGGATCAATATCTCTGTTTTCATAATCCAAAAAGATGATCTAAACTGTTCAACATGATAACCATATGAAAATATACTTGTAAATCAAATTTTACATTTTTTTAGATAGGTAGAAAATCACTTGATCTTAACATTCGAGACTATTCAAAAGTAGGATTTTCTACATATCTAAAAACATAGTAAATACAATTCTAAAATAATAAAAAAGTTTAGTCTACAAATATATTTTCATATAGAGATCATGTTGAATAGTTTAGATCGAATGTTCGAACTTTAAAAACAAAGATATTGATCCATAGTGTGGAGTATGGACCAATCCGCACTATGCATAGTACCATAGGGTCAGTACAACAAAGTAAAATACAAACCTGTTGCTCTGTTGGTGAATCAAAAGTACTGGCGACATAGAAGGAGAAAGGTGTGGGGAACTGCCCCTTTCTTATATCGACATCCACTTTTTGGTTATCTTGCTTCTTTCCTTCAAGCCGGTTTGAAATTCTCATAACATCCTTCATGTAATCCTCTACTTCTGACGCTAACTTTCAATGTCATCGCCTTGTGCTGGGTCCGGAGGTGGCCCGTCTTCCAGCCAGTTCACTGCCGCACCATGTAGGACTCTGTGCGTATTGAATATCAGAGATACGAAACCTCTCCTGAAATTTTGTACAGAAGTAGCTAGCATACATATTACTATTTGATATGCATTTTCATTTAGTATACAATTCTAATTTGTCATCCAAAATTTATAAGTACCAGTACTATTCTGAGAATAAATTGAGAAAAACTGTGTGACCTATTGAACAAACAAACAACTTTTCTTCTTTCTATAATTCTATTGCAAGTACATACTTATCTATCTAAGCAGTGAACATATATAAGCACTGCTGGTTCATTTAACATGTCAGAATGTAATGGTACAATTTTTTTAGGGGTAATTACCAAATATTGTAATGGCACCTTTAATTAATATAATTACCTTCAAAAGCCCACTGAATTCAAATTATAATTCCAATTTCTAAACAGAACACGAATATAAGAAAAAATCAGACCAGCCCTAATCATTCTATTCATATACCCACAAACTAGAAAACCCAGAAATCAGCACTGGTTACCCAGAAAAAATAAAAAATAAAATAATAATGGGAACCAGTGAGAGTTTGATACTGGTTTTGCTGGTATAGGGTTTATGGTCTTGCTGCTGGTTTGGGTGTGATTTTTCTGGTAAAAGGACTGGTTTTGGGCAGTTTTTTTGCAACAGAGACTGATCTGAATTTTCCGGTAACAGATTCGAGGAGATGCTTGGGATTTTTGTGATGTTGTTGTAACAAAAGAAATGAATGAATGACACACCTGTCCTTTGCATATGAGATAGAACCGATCATCTGGTAATATCTGATGATTCACCACCACACCACCTCAGCAACACATCCTATTTCTACCTCAACCGAAGCCAAAGATGGATCGGTAGGGTTAGGGTTAGAGAACAAAACTCCAAACCTTGATCGGTTTCGGTTTGGAGCACGTTGTTCATCATAACCCGATCCCTAGATTTGGATATGTACAGAGGAAACATGGCACCTGGAAAGAGAACGAGAGGCAATTGGAATATGGGGAGTTGGGTTGAATTATTGGTTGGATCAGAGGAAGCGGGGCAGATGGAAAGGTCATGTGATCTTTTGATGCTGGTGGTGGTGTGGTAGAGAGGATGCACGAGAGGTGTTCGACGTTTTGCCTGAGAAAATCGAAGCGAGGGGAGTGACTGTGAGAGTAGAGCCATGGAGAGATAGATTTTGGATTAATTTCGCTGGTTTGGTTTTTGAGGAGAAATGGAGAGAAAGAGGGACTGGATTTTGACTGGGGTTATGATACGAAATCGGTCGGTTCGGGTTCGATTAAACCGAAAACGAAATTATTTGAACCGAATTTTCCGGTTCGGTTGAAAATCAAATAAACCTCTGATGAAATTTCAGAGTAATCTCGTCTCCAATTGAGACTTTGAAATGAAAGATTAAATGGACTCGAAATTGGTTTATCAAGCGGGCCTCGTTTGATACTTAAAATGGGCTTTGAGTTTCAATTAGAGACCATGGCCTTTTAAATCATCTTAGTTTCATAATTTCTTTTGTTTCTTATTTTTATTTGTAAACTTCAATTAGGTTTTTAAAATCATTAACTATACTAATAAGAATCGGGTTTCGTCTAATAACAAAGGACAACATTCTATTTATGAGAAATCGTGAGTTTGAAATTCAGACGAGAGGTTCTTTATAGACATTAAATGAAATTTAAAAATACTAAACAAAAACTCAACATTTTTACCCTCACAAAACTTAGCACATATGGTGATCTAGAGGATAATAGTGAATGATTGTCATGATACAAACTTGGATCTTTTTTGAAAAAAAAAAATTGCAATCTAAGGTATAATCAATAAATAACATGGTAAAAGAAGTCTTGATGCACAAACTAGTCATGATTAATTTAGATAGACTTTTATATTTTCGGAGACCCACAACAACTTGATACAACATAAATATTTTATTACCTCAGAGGATATGGATTCTTGCCGTTCCTGATGTGTGTCTATCAGGAACGGTTGTTAATAAAGAGTCGTTCCTGATAGTTCCTGATACTATCAGGAATGGCTTGTTATTAACAGCCGTTCCTGATGTTTGTTTTCAAGGTCGGATTCTTATTAACAACCGTTCCTATTTGTATCAGTATCATTTTTAGGCATTAACCGATTCTGATAGAGCGATATAAGTTGTACATTCTCCACTAGTGTTCAAGCAATCTACGCTATCTATGGATATCACCACCCGAAGAATTAAGTAGCCGTTCGATTATTTTATTTGCAATTAATAAGCCTGTAATATTGTTAATTTTGAGCGGATCTAATTAATTGCGGACCCGCTAAGAGCCGATTTTGAATACGCAATAGGCGATTCAAATGGCGATCACAAAAGCAGTCCCCGTAGGCGAAGGATGGTACCAGGTAGTCAACCGACGGCAGCCCAACTCACCTCCGACCAAGCAGATACAACAATGGCGCAGCCGCTGGCCCAAAGCCAGGTCCCTACACCACCGCTGGCGAGGTTTCTCTGCTCAGCAGCGAACGGCTTCCCACTTCCCCCAGCGAGACAGGCATACACCCAACAGGTTCTCCAACCAGCAAGGCAGCTATGCACCAAAAGGTACGCACTTTTCTCAAAGGAGGAAGAACATTAATTACACCTCTCCCCATCCCATCAACACAGCTAAAAAACCCATTGATGATCTATTCCCGTACTACAACGTCAATAGACCCTCTTCTCACATTTATGGAGCTCCGCTGAGCATTAATGGCTCCAGCTACTTTACCAACGCTACAAATTCTCCAATCCTCTATGACATTCATTCCAACAGCATTAACTCCAACATTCCCCATTACTCTGTTGCGATGGCGAGAAAGAGGAATCCTACGACTACCCCAACCCATTCAATACACCAACCACCAGCAGTTAACTCCACCAACCATATCTCTCCCCCACCCCCACCTATATCTACTTCAAACCATCACAACCCACCATCTAATATCATACCCCCTTACTCATATGCTCATGCCGCAGCCTCCATCCACTACCAGCCGATTCGCCCCCTCAACACCACCCAACGCTACCAAAGCCCCCCATGGCAACACTTCATGGAACATGACCCATGGCAAGCACCACTACCGACAGCCCTTCCCAATGAACCAACACCCGACCCATTACCACTACCCCCTGAGCCGAATCACCCAAGATGGAGAGGCAGATGCTACAACTGCCTCGAACTCGGCCACGACCAAAGCGGCTGTCAGAGCAGCGAACGAGTATGTGCTAACTGTTGGGCCAAGGGCCACCAAGCCAAGACTTGCCCCAACCTTCACCGGGCTGAACCCATGCGACCCCGAGGCAACCTGGGGGAAGATGCACTTCCTCCAAACCGGCCGATGGTACTCAATGCATACATCCCGGAAACTAATCAGATGAAACACGACGCGGTAGAATTTAATCGAGCATTAGTGGTTGACGCGCGTCTTAGACCTCATCACAGCCTCGGGGCTATCCAGTCAGTCCTCATGTCCACATGCAAGTCTGAAATTCCATTTCCTGTCACCCACATGGAAGGTACACAGTACCTCCTACTATTGCCGCCCGGAGCAGACCGACAACGATTCATGGAGTACCATACCCAGCAGCTTCAAGAACTAGGTTATGTGCTATACCCTTGGTCACCAACCATTAATGGCTATGTCGAAACTCTCAAGTACAAGGTGTGGTTAGAGCTCCGACGACTATCCCCACTAGCATGGACCATTGATCACCTCATGGCTGCCATAAGCACCTTCGGAGTGGTCTTGGACCACTCCTCCATGTCAAAGGTTTCATCCATCGAACGAATGTTTGTTGTTGCTGCGGTATCTGACCTGTCCAACATTCCACGCTCAATCTGCATGTGGATAAGAGGTATCTCACGACCAGTGGGGGTGGTAGTACATAGCTGGCTAGAGGAAGCTATCCCCTTCACCCCTCCCATGGACACCACGCCCTCTGCAGAGTTCTTCCAAAAGGTGCAAGAAGAAAATGTACGCGCCATTACTACATATGTACCAAACTCAGCAGGGAGTGGAGAAATAGCAGTAGAATTCGACACTCTGCTGCTAGTCTGGAAGACACTGGAGCCAGGCCGAGAAAGAGACAAGGTGGAACAAACTCTAAAAAAGAGTCCCCTGTTTGCAAAACACACGGCCATGATGCCACCCCCCCAGCCGGCTCAAATAGAAGGCGAAACACAGCTGGTTCTGGTTCCCGACTCGGAAGCGGAGCGAATTAGAAAAGGAAAAGACAAAGAAGGAGAGACGACGCCGCACACCTCCATTTCAGTTCAAACTGGAGGAGCAAAAAGAACCAGAATTAATGAGGGCGCAGAGAACAATTTGCACTCCAGTACTATTCCCCCAAATACCGTGCCCATCAGTCAAGTACATCAAACCATCGCTAGACCAATACATATTCAAACTCACACGCCTCCCCACAACACCCATCCCACCCAGCCTACTAAATACACAAGCCCAACTGCCCAAAAGCCCAACTGCTCTACCACAAGGCCCAATCATTTTATACAGACATTCACTCCTCTCACCCACCAACCGAGCCCATTAGTTGATCGGGCCATAGGCCTCACCAAACACAACACAGCCCCAGCCCCAAATAGCCCACTCCCCTTCCACCCAAACCAAATAATACCCCAAGCTACAGGCCATCACACACCTCTCGGCACAAACCAAAGCCCAGCCACCTCAACTAACCAACGTCGCACTTCCCGTGTCTTAGGTAACCGAGCACCAGAAACAGCCAACCCAAACCCGAGTCAGCCAACCCAAACCAACCCAAACCCGAGAGCACCAGAGACAGCCAACCCAAACCCGATCGCTGATCACAACCCGTCAAATCAAACTCACTACCACCTCAACCAAGTCCGGGGCTTAGAGGATCTCAACCTGACACCGACCCCGCACCCAAATCCCAACCCCCCAACAGGCCAGAACACTGCCAATGACGACTTAGAAGGAATCGCACCAGGCATGACCACTCTTGTTCATGAACACAACGAAGAGGACCCCTTCGAATGTGAAGATGCCATTTATGACATGCAAGAACTGCCTCTACAGCGTTCATTGGAAAGAGAAGAAGACCCATCGGAACACTATTCCGCAATCTCGCCACCTCGAGATCCCAACTTAGACATCCCGGTCGACTCGGTCATATCTTCGCCTTTCAACGAATACATGGCTGAGGTGGCTGCATACCAAGCGGAAATTGAGAGGCAAGACCAATTGGATGCTATCGAATCAGCTAGAAGAGAGGAGGAATTATTCAGCCAATATGCTACGGAACAACAAGCACAGCTAGAGGCCGCCCAACAAGCAACAGAGGTGGCCGATCCTCTAAGATCATCAGGGGCGGCAGATCATGCCCAAAGTCCAATTTCCCCAACAGTGAGACAAAGTGAGAGACTTAAAGGGAAAAGCCCCATCAAAACTTATTCTTCCAAAAGAAAGAAGACCATCAAGTCGGTCGAAGCAGGGGAAGCATCGATCAGGAATAGGCTGCCAAACTCGGACTTGGTCCGTTCACTACAGTTGGACAATCTGACAACCTCGCCAATGCAAGAAGACCTGGCAAGAGAGATTGATGGATATTGTGGCATTCTAACCGATAGTCTCCAACCCCCAATGGCCGTGGAACTTGGAGAGCAACACAACCCGATGGAAGAAGGCAATAATGGGGACAACGAAGAGAACAGTGAAGAAGACCCAATGGAAGAAGGCAGCAATGAGTATGATGATACTCAGGGAGAAGAATCAGTCCTAGGGGCACTTGATTTCAATAGTGCAGATGACCTGACCGACGAGGAGGATGAGTGTCAGTCCGACTAGTGTGTCACTGTGTTAGTATCTAATGAGTTAGTGTGTCACTGTGTTAGGATCTTAATGTGTTAGTGTGTTACTGTGATAGTGTCTTACTTGTGTTACTTGAGCTACTGTGTTGTTGTGTTAATGTTTTATTTCCGTTCACTTTTGTGCAAGCACCAATCAAAGTGCCTTTTGTGTAACTCATGAACTATGAATTTAACATTTTCTTTAAATATCCTTAATTGGAATGTGAGGGGACTTGGGGATAGGAATAAATGTGATGTGATTAAGGATTTGGCAATCGAGGCTAATCCGGATTTAATATGCTACCAAGAGACTAAATGGAGTGAGTGCTCGATTTTCCGTGTGAGGCAAACATGCCCCGCGAAAATCAGCCGCTTCGTCACACTTAATGCACAAGGATCCCGAGGTGGAATACTGCTCGCGTGGAGCTCTGTATTTCAACTCATTGATACCTTTCAAAATAATCACTCAATCACTGTCATCTTAAAAAGAGATCACTTTATATTTATGTACACCGGGGTCTACGGGCCGCAAGGAGATAGAGAAAAAATAGAATTTTTAGAGGAGATTAAAAATTTACGAGAACTAAATGACCACCCTTGGGTGGTAGCGGGTGACTTTAATATCATTAGGGCAATCTTTGAAACCACAGGTGACCCGAGCAATCTAGGAGTCATGCAAGCATTCAACCACCTCATAGATGATGCAGGCCTCATCGACGTCCCACTCAGGGGCAGGATGTACACGTGGTCCAACAAAAGACCTAACCCAACATTTTCTCGCTTGGATAGAACCCTCCTCTCACACCATTGGGAAGACCTAGGCACCTCATACGCTATGAAGGACCTACCCACAACCACCTCGGACCACGTGCCGCTACTGCTCACTATCCAACCTCACATACACAGAAGAAAGAGAACCTTCAGATTCGAAAATTTTTGGCTACGATACATGGAGGTGCATCAGATCGTCAAACAAGCGTGGGAGATACCGCCCAACCAGGGCCAATCGCCGGCATGGACATTCAGACAGAAAACCATCGCAACCCAACGACAGTTGACAGCATGGGCACAGAATAAATTTAAAAATAGAGATACGCAGCTGGCAAGATCAAAGTGGGTATTACAACAGCTAGACAGGGTAGAGGAGAGAAGGGACCTGAACACTATAGAGTTTCGAATCAGAATCAGACTGCGGGAGCATGTATACAAGTTGGCGGGCGACCGCGAGATCAAGTGGAAACAACGATCTGGTGCTCATTGGCTCAAACTGGGAGACAAGAACACCAAGTATTTCCATGCGGTGGCCAATGGTAAGAAAAACACCAACTCAATATCGGGCCTACAGACACGTCAGGGAATGCCAATCCCAGACAATGACCTCCACAATCACATCCATGGTCACTTTCAGAATATGCTGGGACAAAGGGGTCCACGGAGTAGGCCATTTAATCTGACAGGTTTAGTGGGGCCGAACATGATAACGGCTTTACAATCTATGGATGACACGGTCACGGAACAAGAAACACTGGATGCGGTAAATGAGATGCCAAGAGACAAAGCAAGTGGGCCAGATGGTTTACCAATCGAATTCTTCAGAGCTTTCTGGCCAATAATCAAGGCCGATGTAATCTCCCTAATCAAATACGTCTTTGAAAGGGGTGGGAATGCACGATGCCTGAACACAGCCACTGTCACTCTCATACCAAAGAAAACTACTCCAGTGCAAATCACGGACTACAGACCAATCAGTGTTATAAACACGATAATCAAAATCATCACTAAGATCATGGCTAATAGGCTACAACCGCACCTCCAGGACCTGGTGGATACGAATCAAACGGCCTTTGTAAAAGGCAGATCCGTGATGGAATCATTCCTAGTCACCAGGGAACTCCTCGCTTTCTGCTCCAAACAGAAGCTCCCGGCCATATTATACAAGGTTGATTTCGAGAAGGCATTCGACACGGTCGACTGGTGCTTCATGACCAATCTACTGATAGAGAGGGGCTTCCCGCCCAGGTGGTTGTCAGCCGTGTTGGCATTGCTCCGCACTTCTAGTTCATCAGTCAGAGTGAATGGGGCCCAAACAAGCCATATCAACCACAAGAGAGGCCTGCGACAAGGCGACCCACTATCACCGATGCTGTTCATTCTAGTGGCCGACTCTCTTAGTAGGTTCCTCCATAATGCACAACCGGCCATGGGGCCACACGTGTTCCTCACGACAAGGGCTATTCAATTTGCGGATGACACGGTCATCATATCTGAGGCACACCCAACCTCACTAAGAACCATCAGTAGGATCCTTACGGTCTATGTGGAACTATCGGGGCTAAAGATTAATAGATCTAAGAGTGCTTACATACCAATAGCACTTCCGCCTCAAATGGAGGAAACAATCACGGCAATACTTGCATCACATCCAACCCAACTACAGGCCAAATACTTAGGTTTGCCGCTTACACTTAGGAAACCGAGGAAAATACACTTCCAACCTATGCTACAGGTAATAAGAAGCAGGATCGAGGGCTGGAAGGCCAACCTGCTGTCTTACGGAGGTAGATTAACGCTGGTCAAGTCGGTGCTATCGGCCATACCCCTACACTTCATGCAAGCATTGCGAATACCAAAAGGAGTAATCAAACAAGTGGATAGGATGAGACGAAGTTTTCTATGGAGGGGAAACCAGATATGTAATGGTATCAATTGCTTAGCAAATTGGGAGTTAACATGTTCTCTAAAGGCCAATGGAGGCTTGGGTATCTTGGACCTGAACCGCCAGAATGAAGCGTTGCTACTAAAATGGATCTGGTGGATGCAACAATACCCTCAAGGACAGTGGGCCCAAACTCTCAAGCACCTATATGACATCACGGATGAAGTCAGCCTAGCACAACACGCGTCGAAATCCTTTTTTCTAAAGGATCTGACAAGCTTAGTGCCGTTCTACGCTGACTCTGCCAGGATACAACACGGCCAATCTCAGCGAATGTGGCGCTGGAACAGCAACGGTATGTTCACGGTGGCATCGGCTTACCTGGCTCTTCATGACACGGGTACACGATCCCCATACCAAACCACCCTTTGGAAACTCAAAGTACCAATAAAGGTGAAGGTATTCCTCTGGCTGCTACTATCGAATAAAATCCTGACGCAAGAAATCCTAATTAGACGTGGCTGCCAGGTCGACACGGGTTGCAAGCTGTGTAATAGCATCGAGGTGGAAACATCTGATCACATTATGTGGACTTGCCCATTTGTCAAGAGGTTCTGGCAGGGCCTGTGTGCACAGCTTAACTTACCAAGTCCAACAGACCAGACTTTACATGAGGCATGGCAGAACGGCCGCGCGAGTCTACAGGGCAGGGCTAGGCATCGGTGGGACTCGGCATGGGCAGGCGGCTGCTGGACTATGTGGAAAGAAAGAAACAGAAGAACTTTCTCTGGGACGAGTAAAATCATACGAGTATTAATAGATGAAACTACAACTAATCTACACAATTGGGAACTATTTGTATAGGAACAGAGGGGCTAGAGGGCTATTAGATTGGGCAGGGGCATACTGCGTGCTTCTGGCAGTACTTTTCTCTAATTAATTTAAGTTTAAGTATTATCAGCAACAATGTAAAATAGAGTGTAACAACATTTTCTTAATATATTCCGTTGCCGACAATTGTCGACAACCTTCAAAAAAAAAAATATTGTTAATTTTCCTTTTCTTTTTCTGTTTTCGTTTTGTTTGGTTTGCTCTTGTATCCAAGTTTGTCGTCCAGCTAAATATTTGCTTCCCAATGTACCACAATTAATGATGTTTAACATTTGGAGTTGAAATTGTAATTAATATACTCTGTTGGCACTTTGCTCCCTCTCTGATTTATTTATACGTAGTGTAGCCCTCATTGTACATTGTTGTCTTGTGCTATTGGATATCTAAGCTTAAAGCACTTTACATATTGTGCTGCTTTTAGTTTTAAAGAAGTCAATTATCTTTAAAAAAAAAATTAAATAAAGAATTAAATAAATAAAACTAATTCAGAAGAAACAATGTTAAGTTTTAATAAGATATCGAATATTATGTTATTTTCATAGGAAATTTAATTATTTGAACATTTAAGAGTTCAAAAAAATATTATTTAGTGTCTCAAAATTTCAGTTGAAATTTCGGAGAAGTTATGTATTTTTATTTTATTCCAAACAGAAATGGCTCACCATGCAGACAATAATCAACATTTTAAAATTAAGTACTAATATTTCAATGTGTTTCTAATTGTACGTCTATTATTATGTACCAAAAAAAAAAAAAAACTCGCCACGCATACATTGTTGTATCAAGTAGTAGTGGGTCTCTGAAAATGTAGAAGTCTATCTAAATTAATCATCTGACTAGTTTGTGCATCAAGACTTCTTTAGCTTATTATTTATTGATTATACCTTAGATTGCAATTTTTTTTTTAAAATATCAAGTTTCTATCAAGACAATCATTCACTATTATCCTCTATATCACCATATGTGCTAAGTTTTGTGAGGGTAAAAATGTTAAGTTTTTGTTTAGTACTTTTAAATGTTATTTAATGTCTATAAAAAACCTCTCGTTTGAATTTCAAACTAAAGATTTCTCATAAATAGAATGTTGTCTTTTGTTATTAGATGAAATCTGATTCTTATTAAGTTAATGATTTTAAAAACCTAATCGAAGTTTACAAATAAAAATAAGAAACAAAAGAAATTATGAAACTAAGATGATTTAAAAGGCCATGGTCTCTAATTGAAACTCAAAGCCCATTTTAAGTATCAGACGAGGCCCGCTTGATAAACCAATTTCCAGTCCATTTAATCTTTCATTTCAAAGTCCCAATTGGAGACGACATCAGAGATTTATTGATTTTAACCGAACCCGAAAATTCGGTTCAAATAATTTCGTTTTCGGTTTAATCGAACCCGAACCGACCGATTTCGTATCATAATTAACCCCAGTCCAAATCCAGTCCCCCTTTCTCTCCATTTCTCCTCAAAAACCACCAAGAAAAACCAAACCAGCGAAATTAATCCAAAATCTATCACTCTCCATGGCTCTACTCTCACAGTCACTCCCCTCGATTCGATTTTCTCAGGCAAAACGTCGAACACCTCTCGTGCATCCTCTCTACCACACCACCACCGGCATCAAAAGATCACATGACCTTTCCATCTGCCTCGCTTCCTCTAATCCAACCAATAATTCAACCCAACTCCCCATATTCCAATTGCCTCTCGTTCTCTTTCCAGGTGCCATGTTTCCTCTGTACATATCCAAATGTAGGGATCGGATTATGATGAACAACTTGCTCCAACCCTACCGATACCGATCCTTCTTCTAATCCAACCAATAATTCAACCCAACTCCCCATTTTCCAATTGCCTCTCGTTCTCTTTCCAGGTGCCATGTTTCCTCTGTACATATCCAAATCTAGGGATTGGATTATGATGAACAACTTGCTCCAACCCTACCGATACAGATCCGATCGTAGGTTTGGAGTTTTGTTCTCTAACTCTAACCCTACCGATACCGATCCTTCTTCGGCTTCGGTTGAGTTAGAAGTAGGATGTGTTGCTGAGGTGGTGAATCACCAGATATTACCAGATGATCGGTTCTTTCTCATATGCAAAGGACAGGTGTGTCATTAATTCATTTCCTTTGTTACAACAACATCACAAAAATCTCAAGCATCTCCTCAAATCTGTTACCAGAAAATTCAGATCAGTCCCTGTTGCAAATAAACTGCCCAAAACCAGTCCTTTTACCAGAAAATTCAGATCAGTCCCAGTTCCAAAAAAATTCAGATCTGTCCCTGCCCAAAACCAGTCCTTTTACCAGAAAAATCACACCCAAACCAGCAGCAAGACCATAAACCCAATTGGAATTATAATTTGAATTCAGTGGGCTTTTCAAGGTAATTAAATTAATTAAAGGTGCCATTACAATATTTGGTAGTTACCCCTAAAGAAATTGTACCATTACATTCTGACATGTTAAATGAACCAGCAGTACTGGTACTTGTAAATAGGTCAGACAGTTTTCTCAATTTATTCTCAGAATAGTACTGCTATGTATAAATTTGGGGGAATTTCACATATACCCCTCAGAAACTTCAAAATTACATATTTCCCCCTCTAAACTTCAAAAACTAAAAAACTTACCCATTTTATTGTCTTTTATATTAAAATTTGAGTCTGATGGGCGTTTTATGCTTTTAATAAAGGGTAAAATGGGTATTTTATAAATTTAGAATGAGTTTTAATATAAAAGACAATAAAATAGGTAAATTTGTGAGTTTTTGAAGTTTAGAGGGGAAAATACGTAATTGAAGTTTTTTTGAGGGGTATATGTGAAATTCCCCCTATAAATTTTGGATGACAAATTAGAATTGTATACTAGATGAAAATGCATATTAAACAGTAATATGTATGCTACTTGTGTACAAATATCAGGAGAGGTTTCGTATCTCTGATATTCTACGCACGGAGCCCTACATGGTGGCTGCAGTGAACTGGCGATGACATAGAAAAGTTAGCATCAGAAGTGAAGGATTGCATGAAGGATGTTATGAGAATTTCAAACCGGCTTGAAGGAAAGAAGCAAGATAACCAAAAAGCAAATGTCGATATAAGAAAGGGGCAGTTCCCAACACCTTTCTCCTTTTATGTCGCCAGTACTTTTGACTCATCAACAGAGCAACAGGTTTGTATTTTTACTTTGTAGTACTGACGCTATGGTACTATGCATAGCACGGATTGGTCCGTACTATTAACCAATATCTTTGTTTTTGAAGTTTGAACATTCGATCTAAACTATTCAAGGTGATCTCTATATGAAAAATACTTGCGGACTAAATTTTTATTATTTTTTAGGATTTTATTTACTATGTTTTTAGATATTAAGAAAATCACTACTTTTGAATGGTCTAAGAATCTTTAGATCAAGTGATTTTCTACCTATATAAAAAAATAGTAAAAAAATTCTAATAAAAATGGAAAATTTGATTTACAAGTACATTTTAATATGGTTATCATGTTGAACAGTTCAGATCAACTATTTAGACTATGAAAACGGAGATATTGATCCATAGTACGCACCAAACCATACTATGCATAATAGTTTAGTGCCATAGCCTCACTCTTGTTTAAAACTTCATCAACTGTATGTTGTTGAGAAAAACTTGAAAGACAAAATAATATTGAGAAAAATTGGCTTGCTTGTGGGACTGTAGTTATACCGTATGGTACTTGAAATTTTTTGGTAAAGGTGCTAGTTTGACTTGAAGAACATAGGCTACAAGCTTAATCCTTGTAAGGAGATTCTTGTAAAATCATTTTAGTACCAAATCAAGCGGTAAAAAAATGAATGCGTTAAAATTAACTTAAAAAACTCTCGCATTTGACCGCTTGATTTGATACTAAATAAATTTGAATAACTATAAATCAGGTTTATTTGTGTGTTTACTTGGTATATTACCAGCTAATCAGGTTTCTATGTGGATAATTATAACATCTACATCCCTGGTACTATTAGAGTTTCTAATCTGATGTTGCAGTTTTTTATCCAGTTTCAGAGATGTGGGAGAGTCTCTTATTTAGAAACTATGCAATAAAGTTTCTTATTAAGAAACTGTTTATAAATTCTATACTGACCAAATGATTGGCTCAAATTATTTCTCCTTTTTAATTTGTTGCTGATGTGGCTTAATAGAAATTCTAAAATTAATTTTAGGAATTTGAGAGTTAGAAACTTCATAGACCTTAATTTCTAAAATTATAAGATTGCTCACTGAAATTTCAGCTTTTCTGATTTCTGACCTCTGTTAATTAATTATTAAAACTGTACTAATCTGTAATATTTTTGTATAGAGAAATTATATTATCTGGAAACTAGACTTTCGTATCTTTATTTTGATATAAAGAACACAAAAATACATGTAGCCATTTTCTCTAAATTGAATTTTGAATCTGGTCAAAATTATAGGACTGCTCACTGAAATTTCAGCTTTTCTGATTTCTGACCTCTGTCAATTAATCTTAAAACTGTACCAATATGTAATATTTTTGTATAAAGAAATTATATTATTTGAAAACTAGACTTTCATATCTTTATTTTGATATAAATAACACAAAAATCTATGTAGCCATTTTCTCTAAATTGAATTTTGAATCTGGTCAAAATTATTGGACTGCTCACTTTCATACCTTTTTTTTTCGTTTCTGGGTTGGCCCGAGCCATGACGGCCCAGTTTCCTATTTTTTTTTTTTGTTTCTGGGCTGGCCTGAACCATGGCGGGCCCAGTTTAATATTTTGTTTTCTTTTCTTTTTTGCAGGTTGGGGTTTGCCATGGCGGCCCAAATCTGTTTTTTTGTTTTTGTTTTTTTCCAATGGTCTTGAGTGTACGTACCATGGTGTCCCACAGGGACGCCATGGCCCCCTACTGCCTTCCCATTTTTCAAAGTCCCACGCGATATTTCTTATGTTTAATATATTTTTTTTTAATTTTCTTATGTATAAAAATTTCGGGTCATGCAGCTTTTTGACCATTTAAATTTTCCAACATTTTTTCTTATATAAGGAAACTGAGACTTGGATTGATAGGAATAAGAAAAAATATCAAGTTAGAGGATCCCTAGGAAGCAAGAAAGAGATCAACTAAACGCAGTGATGGTATTGCTTATATATTGAATAATTGAATATTATTCATTTCATTTGTAGAGAATAATTTTTTTTTTCCTCTTTGTTCCATGCATCATGTTCTCTTGATATTACTCTGATTCTCATTTGAGAGAAACTTTTGTTTCTTTGTGATTTACTATGGTATTGTTCTTCTTGATAGATATGGAAATTCTATTAATATAGATGTGGAAATTAATTAATTAGAAATCAAGGTAGTTTACTTGTACTCTTGTTAACCATAAACCTTCAAACATCTGTTTATGTGCTATATCTGTATTAACTTTTTGGTGTCAAGTTGGTCATTTAAGCATTTTTCATTATATTGCAGCTCCATCCAATTGCATAAAAGAAAAGTAAAACATGTTGATGATTTATAATGAAAATTTTCATTTTGTTATTTTTTTACTTACTTTTAGATTATTACCATTCATGTAATAAAGAAAGTGATTTTGGGATGTCAAATCTCCGAGAACGACAATAAGATGTCAACTGATAGAAGTACGTAAGAAATTGATATGAAATTGATTGCTCGGTAACTTAGAATTAACATAAGTTGTAACAAAAAGAAGAACAATAAAAAATAAAATAAAGAACATGAAATTCTTAAGTGAGATTAGTATAAACAGGGATTCCAAAAAGCAAGACCCACATGGAAGAAGCATCAATTCACTTCTTGATTTGGAGAAAGAAACATTTAACTAACATGTATCACAGTATAGGGTAGAATCATTTCAACCTCAGAATTTTTTTTTATTATATTCTTTTTCCAAAATTGTGCCTTCATTTGTGAACCGTTTCTCACTTAATTTGATGCTTTACTCAGTTCTGCTCCTTTGAACAACTTACTAAATAAAGAGAACTATCAAGGTCCCCAGAAGTGCACATGCATGAAATGCATGCATTCTGCAAATAATTAGAAAGAAAGAAAAACTATTGAAATCATTTCAACAAAATCGTCTTTTATGTTCTAACTTTGTGCATTAATTGTGAACTCAGCAATTTTATTGGCCTTGGAACAGACCGGAGGGTGGTGGTGAACCAAGCGAAAGGAAACAGTGTTTCCTTGCACCAGTTCTCTTCATTGCTGCTTTCACTTTTTCATAATAGAAATGAAAAAAAATAGTTTTATATATCTTGATTGCTGTTTCATATGAGCACTGTTGAGAATAGTGAATGAATTAAGCTACACTCATTAAATATTGAAGCAGATTGCATAATTTGAAAGGTCAAACGTGGTCCATTTAGGAGAGAAAATTTGGATTTGAAAGATTTTTAAGTCCATTTTGTGTTGTACATTCTTTATGCTATCATGCTATGCGAGAGAGGCATAGTACGTAGTATGGTGTTGAAATTATGAATTCTGAGGAGATTATTGTTATTGAATTATCAAGTGATCTGTTTTTACACTGTTCCTATGCTCTATTTATACAAAGAATTTCTAACAGCTCTTTTGTTGGTACTGTACAGTGTACCGTTGGTACTGTTCCTAATCTACTTTATTCAATCTAATTAATCTTGAAATGATGGATGGCTGAGATCAATCCATATTTCAACAGATGGGTTCGATATATAATTTTCGGTCCTTTTGTTTATTTTTCTGATACCGGTAGCATTGTGCAAGTGTTTATGTTCGTTTGATTTTGCATTGTACAGAAATCCAAAATCCGGCTCTAGAGCCGCTGAAGAAAACTCTTCCGGATCTATTAAAAGAACACACCTTGCCACGGGGTCTATTTCCAAAAGATATAACTGACTTTAAATTTGATGAGAACACAAAGAAAATTAGTCATCATGTCCGATGATTATTGGGAGCTAATATGTGAATCCTGTGTCTTGCGGTTTTCAAAAACTGTTACCGGATTCCTTGAGAGAGGGAAGCTATCCGATATAAATGAAATGCAGACGCAGATTGGTACTGCATGGGGAAAAATTAGTTACATAAAGATCAGGCAGCAGTCAGAACAGCCTAAAGAGCTTCTTTTTACAACTGATCAATTGAATCTAACCAAGCGCTTTCTTGAATTTAAAGATGTTAAAAATGGTCGTCCTTTCTAGCTTATTGCAACATAATTTTATGTAAACAAAGGATAAAAGATATTTCCGTGTGAAGTGCTAACCAGCCAGATGGTTTCAGTTGATGATAAAAAACGAAAGGTCGGACTCCTTTTGTTAACTCAATAAAAAATTACAAGAATCTGTTTTTTTCGACGAGGATAAAAATACTTAACTGTGTTTGTATCCTTGCACAGTCTTATATATGTACGTGTTAATTAATATATGCTTGTAAGTTTTTGTTGAATGATATGATAAATACATATCATATTTGCGTGTGAACTTGGTGCTACAAGTTTGTCTTAATTTGTGAAACGGAATTTTTTTTTTTTTCACTTTTTCAATTGTGAGTTGTCTCAATACACAACTGACAATTGAAAAGGGTGGTTTCATTTTGGAAAAACTCCAGTACTGATTTTTTTTTTAAAAGTATTAATACTTATGCACGGAAGTACTAATCCTAGGAGGTGAACAATTTTTTCGTAAATAATTGTCTCTCTAACCAAATCTCTCAAACGTAACTGTATCATAAATACCTGTGGGGGTCCACTCAAACAACATGGGGACATACACATTTTTAGAGGCGGTTTTTTTCTCCGTTCAATCTCGTCCATATATCTGACGGCACAAATATCCTCCCATGTACTGTAAAAGATTCCCCTCACTTTACAGCTTGAGATTTACTCCCAACCACTTTGAGATTCGGGCTAGCACAGGCGGCGTATTATTGGACATTGAGATTCGTGCCAAGTTAAAAAGAACGTTCCAGATCCACTAATTATAAAAGATTCCCTATTACAGTACCGGGGAGGATCTAAATTCATACCTGATGATCAGTGAAGAATTTTGCGAATCTAAAACCACAAACGTCTTCTACGCAATTTTCTCTTTCAAATGAGATCCATGATGACGTACTTTTGGGCTCGTCATCACGCAAGTATTTATACTGAATGACGTCTGAAAGTATTAATATGAAAAGTATTAATATGACACTGAATGACGTCTAAAAGTATTTACACTTGCAAGTAGTTTTTAAATATGACACTGAATGACGTCTGAAAGTATTAATATCAAGCATTGCAAGTATTTATACCTATGCACTGAAGTATTTATACTTATGATGTCAACTATTTTTTTTAGAGGAAGGTTGACGTGGGGATGATTGGAGAAGGTTGATGCCGGGCTACGGGGTCCCCAATACTTCATTAGAGGGAGGTTGATGTGGAGACTGGAAAATGGATGATCATAACAAGTTATACATCAAAGTATTAATATTTTTTTTTCAAGTACTAATATATTATCTTCTAAGTATTTAAACTTACGAAGGTTAACGCAGGAACGAGTGCAGGGACTGAAAAATGGAGGGCCATATAATTAGTGGGGACCATAGTACATCATTCCTTTAATGTTGCTGTGGGGATTTTGGGAGTACTGAAGTGCGGAAACTCTATTAATTAATCTTTATTTTGAGAGTATAATTTTAATTATTAGGTGGTGATCAGAAAAACTTTTATCTGTTTGTACTCGATTTATCCTTCAACTTTATTCCTTTACATATCTTGCATAATAAATGCATAAAAATAATTAATTCACCTGAAATTAAAGTACGACATAATAATAATTTAACAAGTTCTTTTTTTTTGTGTATGTATTTTTGTATTAACTTTTTTTAGAAATTGAAAATTTGTTCGATAAAGAATCGTTACACTAATTATCACTAAACTTTATTTCAAATTTATAATGTGATATATTTATGTGAGAACAATTGTTATATCACATATTTTTGCCAACCGTTACAGCTCGCTATTGACGCTCTGGGTTGGAACAAAATAAATAATAAATCATTAGGGCGCACTCAATGCAATCGTGTTGGGCACCACCTCCCAAGTACTCCCAAATATAATTAAATTAAATAGACATAAACCCTTAACCCTAAATTTAGTAATGCATGTGGGTGATGTTAGGCTAAAATAAATTAATAGATTAACTCTAAACTCTAAATTTAATGATGCATGTCAAACAATTAATTGGGATTACATGTGAGGTTTGTAATAATGCACTTACAACCCAATAATTGTTTCAATTATGCAACAACTTGCTAGTACAAATTAAAAGTCAACTGTCAATCCCTCTTTCCGAAAAATAAAATTCTATAAAAAAAAATTCTATTATCAATCATGACCCGAAATGACAACGTATTAATTCCCTTAATCCCTTATCAAGCAAATAAGAGAAATTATTTTAATGCCATATGGACGTCCACATCGGTGGTGCTTAATTCAAAAGTTTTGTTTTGATGGTTATTACTGTTTTGAGCATTAATTTTTATATACTATAATAGAGTTAAGCTATCGTACAAATGAATATATTTCGTCAAAATAAAAAAGATTAAATTATGATTTTTCATGTTCAAATGATCGATAGATGTTGACATCTTGTCCGGTATATAAGACGGTGATCATCGTAAGTCTGATATTGCTGGTAACTTCTAATTAGTCTGACATTTCTAAACAAAGGATCGACTGAGACTTCTGTGATCTGTTAATTATGCCTATATTCAACTATTTCAGATTCAACTTCACTGAGTGGTTTCAAAACACATCAAAGGTAAATGCAGTGACAGACTCTTAAACTTACACAAGACATGTTTGGTATTTTTGGAGACCATCAAACTTACTCGGAAATTCACAGATTATCCACAATCGGTCATGTAACGGAAATGAAAGGAAAGGAAAGAAAGACGTGGAGTACATTTCACCTCTGCTACACCCCAAATCGGGGGTGAATAAATCGCTACCTTTATAAACACAACTCATCTCCGCTCCCCTTCGCTCCCTATCAAAATTTCCTGTTTGGAACAGATAATCGATGTCGGTCAAGTGCGGTCACCCTCATGCTCCCCTCCCCTTCCCTCTCTTTTCTTCAATGATCATGTCCAATTCTTAGAGAATTTTCTCACTGTAGGAACCTTTGAGAATGTGTGTCACGTTAGTCCCCCAGCAACTAAAATATGACTACTATGAGTACAATCCAGTATCCACCATTGAGGATCCTGAGGTCGGAGTCTAGCAGCTGTCGGGACCCGACCTAAGTGACAGGCAAACCAACAGAGCAAACTGTACATAGAGCAAATCTGTATTCCAAATTTCAAAGATATGCAAACCTTTTTATATATTCACACTTTCCGAAATCAGACTTCAATAAAAGAGAGATATAAAGACAGACAAAAACAAATATTCTGGTCCAATCAGGTTTCTAAACATATAACAAAACAAGTATTCACAAAGACTCCCTTATTTCGGTCATATTCAGATGCATACCGAACTGTTATGATTAATGTCAATATGTAATGCATGTTTCAAACAAATTGTATGATCAAATTATAAAATGTAAATAATGTCAGACGAACATTTTTGAAAATGCTAGAATAGCTTTTGTTAGATTAGTATAGATGATAAATATATGTACTTTCAGAAAAAAATTGATATATGTGAAAATTAATAAATTAGTCATCCTTCAAAATTTCGTAAATTTTCATTCTGAAAGGATGTTAGATTTTTTTTAATAATGTTTGGTGCAGCTTCCTCACATAAAATCCAGTCAAGTTTGCCACTTTTTCAATCATTTTCCAAAAACAATACAAGCGAATAACAAATTTAAACCCTAAATATTAAAGGATGCATGTGGGTGATGTACGTCATGCTGTCAATCTCTCTACCCGAAAAATATTAAAGGATGCATGTGAGTAAGGTGTAATTATGACTTATGTACAGCCACAATTAATGTTTCAATTATGCAACAACTTGCTTGTAAAAGTTAGAAGTCAACTGTCAATCCCACTACCCGAAAAATAAAATTCTTTAAAAAACATGTCAACTGCCAATCGTGACCCGAAATGACAATGCATTAATTCCCATAATCCCTTATGAAGTAAATAAGAGATTATTTTGATGCCAAATGGCCGTCCACAACTATGGCACTTAATTCAGAAGTTTGTTTGAAGTTCATAACTGTTTTGAGCACTAATTTCTTTTTATATATATAGCTTTATCGAGTTAGGTTACTGTATAAATAATTATATTTCGATCAAAATATAAAGAGTCCAAATTATGGTTTCTCATATTTGAATGGTCGATTCAACCGTTCATTATTTTCCACGTCCGTTAAAATCTTGTAGAATGGTAAATCTTGCGAAAACAAAAAAAGCTCATACATACCGACACGGTCCGTTAGTTTTGAACCGTGTTCGGAAGTCACCAATATTTGTGCACATTTTGTTATTACTAAACTGTGTACGAATCGAGGCCTCCATACACGGTTACTAGTTTAGAAACAGTGTATGTTTTGTGAAAATTTCCTAACACGGATTTCTCTCAAAATCCGTGTTAGATTCACTCGCGCCTTGATCAAGTGAACGTCTGAACCAGTTCAAAATTTGTTTGTATTGATTCAATATGTATATATATATGTGTGTGTTTTGAGTTCAATTGCATTCTTATTTATATTTCATATTAATTAATATATGTGTGATTATAACTAGAAATTTAACAGGAAGTATATATATATACACACACACACACAGAGATTAAATAACAAAAAACTAACAAGCGACATAAACATGCAAAAGATATATAGATCAAAGTTAATATCATACACATACGTGCATGTTGATTTTATGAATTCTGAGGAGATTGTTTTTATTGATTGAAAGGTCTTAATTTTACAAGTCTTCTATTCTCTATTTATACTACGGTACCAACGGTCCATTAATATTACCATTGGTACTTTACTGTTCACAGTACCGTTGGTACTCTACTGTTCACAGTACCCCTTATCCTTGATTTAATCCTAGCCCTCTATTCTAGATCAATGATGATAATACAATCTGAGATCATGACTCTATATTTTTAACTCCCCCTCAAGCTAGGAAGGTATAGGTCATGCAATCCTAGCTTGCTATTGATAGTCTCGAAATTCGTCGGGTCCAATCCTTTGGTAAAAACATCCGCAAGTTGTTCTTTGCTACATACGAACGGTGTCTCTATCTCTTTGGCTTGGACTTTTTCTCTAATAAAGTGGCAATCCACTTCTATGTGCTTAGTTCTCTCATGAAACACGGGATTCGATGCGATATGACGAGCGGAATTATTATCGCAATACATCTTCATAGGTTGATCATTTTTAATGCCCATATCTCTAAGTAGTTGTTTAATCCATATTAATTCGCTTGCGGTGGATGCCATAGCTCGGTACTCCGCCTCCGCACTCGATCGAGCTACAACATTTTGTTTCTTGCTCTTCCATGTGACTAAATTCCCGCCTACAAATGTACAAAAGCCGGTGGTGGATTTTCTATCAAAGCTACCGGCCCAATCTGCATCGGAATAGCCACATATTTCGTTAGAATTATTGTTCATCATTTTTATGCCTTTTCCGGGGTTTCCTTTTAAATATCTTAATATTCTATTTATGGCTTCTAAATGGGGTGTTTTTGGGGAGTGCATGAATTTACTAATTTGACTTACCGAAAAAGAAATATCCGGACGGGTTACCGTAAGGTAAATTAATTTTCCTACGAGTCTTTGAAATTGGCTTATGTCCTCTAAGGGTTCACCATCCTCGGTATTTAATTTATATTTGTTATCTATAGGTGTGGAGGCCGGTTTACAACCTAATTTTCCGGTTTCCTTCAACAAATCCAAGGTATATTTCCTTTGAGAAAGGAATAGGCCTTTATTGGAAGAAGCTACTTCTATTCCTAAAAAATATTTTAAATATCCTAAATCCTTGATATCAAATTTTTCTTTTAATTTGGACTTGATTTTGCTAATCTCTTCTAAATTATTTCCGGTAATTATTAGGTCATCTACATATACTAACACAAGGGTTACATTTTTTCCTTCTTGTTTGGTAAATAAAGAATGGTCGGCACTACTAGTTTTAAAATTACAAGAATTTAAATATGAGCTAAGTTTGCCATACCATGCCCGAGGCGATTGCTTCAATCCATAGATTGATTTATTCAACCTACAAACGAGTTTAGAGTTGTTTTCTATTTTATGGCCGGGTGGTAGGGTCATATACACCTCTTCTTCAAGTGTTCCTTGAAGAAAAACATTTTTTACATCCATTTGGTACAAGTCCCAATTGTTATTTACCGCAATAGAAAATAAAATTCTAACGGTATTCATTTTTGCTACCGGTGCAAAAGTTTCATTATAATCTATACCATAGGTTTGAGTATACCCTTTGGCCACTAACCTAGCTTTGTACCGTTCTATGGTACCATCACTATTGTATTTTATTTTGTACATCCATTTACATCCTACGGTTTTTTTGTTTATTGGTAGTTGTACAATTTTCCATGTATCATTTTTTTCTAAAGCCATAATTAGTTCATCTTCCATAGCTTTGCACCATACCGGTTTGGTTATTGCCTCTTGGTAAGTGTTTGGTTCTATCTCTTGTTGGATAGAAATAAGGAATGCATGGTAATTTGGTGAAATATTTGCATATGATACAAAGTCTTGTATAGGGTATTGTACCGAATAGGTTATAAAGTCCTTGAGTTTAGTGGATGGTTGACGCACTCTTATGGACCTTCTAACCATAGTATTCTCTTCTTCCTCATTATCATTATCATTATCATTATTATTATTATCATCATTATTATTATTTATTTCTTCTTCCTCATTATTAGATTCGATTTCATAATCCTCATTTTGTATAAAATCTAAATCATCTAAAAAAGGTGGCATTGGCCGAAATTTTTTTTGTTGTTTATCATCTACCCCTTTCTTAAAATATGGTTCATCTTCATTAAAAATTACATCTCTAGAAATAAATAGTTTTTTTGTGATAGGGTCATAACACTTGTAACCTTTTTTGTATGGTGAATATCCTAAGAAAATAGTCCTTTTTGACATAAAATCAAATTTATCTTTTCTTTTAATATGAACAAAACATACGCACCCAAAAATCCTTAAATGATCAAGATTCTTTTTTTGTTGATAAAGGATTTCGGTTGGACTTTTATTTTTTAATGTAACACTTGGTAGTCTATTAATTAAATATGTAGCACAAAGGATGGCATCCGACCAATATATTTTTGGAACATTATTTTGAAATAATAATGCACGTGTCATTTCTAATAAATGTCTATTTTTTCTTTCCGATACTCCATTTTGTTCGGGAGTATTTATACAAGTCGTTTGATGTATAATTCATTTTTCTTTAAAAAGATTGGTAAAATTTTTGTTTACAAATTCCGTTCCATTATCCGATCTAAAGATTTTAAGTTTAGTGTTGAATTGAGTTTCTATAAGGCATAGAAATTCTCTAAAACACATAAATACCTCGTCTTTTGATTTAAGTAAATACAACCATATAGCTTTTGAAAAATCATCAATAAATATAACAAAATATTTAAATCCATTATAAGAATTAATTGGGGCCGGACCCCATACATCGGAGTGAACTAAGTCAAAAGGAGCTTCACTTCTATTAGTGGAAAGTGAGAAGGGAAGTCTCGTTTGTTTAGCTAACTTGCATATATCACAATTAATACAACTAGAATTTTTGGAATTTAAAATGCTATTTAAAATCTTGTTGGAGGGATGCCCAAGTCTCTTGTGCCACCTATCGTAATTAATCAAACTTGTTGAAGCACAAAATCTTGAATTTTCTATATCCAAAATATAATGTCCATTTTTAAGCACACCCTCACCAATCTTGTCCCCGGTTACCCGGTCCTGAAAGATTACATTTTCATGTGAGAAAATTATTTTACAATCAAATTCTTGCGTTAGTTTTTTTACCGAAATTAGATTTATAGGAAATGTTTTAAAACATTGTTAATTTTTTTGTTTTTCAAAGTAATTTCTCCTACCCCATGAATTTTTTCTTTCATACCATTTGCTACGGTTACATATTGGTCAATTTCAGATGGTTTGATATTCTCAAGGAATTTTATATTTCCAAACATATGGTCGGTTGCACCACTATCGACAATTATTTGGTTAAATAAATTAAAATTCTTTGAGTTTGATAAAATACCACATGAAGAACCAGAATTGTTTTGAGACAGCAGCATGGTTGGTGCAGCAACTGTTGCATTTGATCCACTGATCCACCTGACCCGCCAGCGCCTGACCCGCCAGCGCATGACCCGCCAGAGGTTAAACCCGGTTCACCCGAACCGGTTTGATTTCTTTTTATCTCTTCAGTCTGAGCAGCGTACCCGCCCCCTCCTTCTATTGCGATTCCTTTCTTCTTCCCGTCTCTTTCTCCGCCTCTCTTCGGTTCCTCTCTCCACCACTTTGGCCGGAGATTGGGATGGAGAAAGTAGCATTTATCAGCCTTATGTCCCTCCTTTTTGCAGTGAGAGCATGTCTCTCCCTTTGGATTTTGCCAATTTTGAGATTTCTGAGAATTAGGGTTTCGGTGATTTTGGGGAAAATGTGAGGCATGGCCGTGGGGCTCGTGTCCCTCGCCGTGACTGGCTTGAGGACCCCCCATGGCCTCTCGCAGCGAGTCTTCTCGCTGTATTTGGTTTACCACTTCGGAAAAAGAAGGAAGGTCGGGTGCTCGAATGATTTGCGACCGGATACCTTCGTAATTTGCGTCAAGACCCGCAAGGTACGAGAAAATCCGATCTTCTTCTTTGCGTTTTTTGAGGTCTTTGGGGTCTGTTGTGAATGGGCGATAAATGTCAAGTTCGTCGTGCTTCTTTTTGAGAGAAGCAAGGTATTCTAAGTGGGTTCGAGACCCCTTTTTTTCTTGTTGGATTTCAAGTCGGAGCCGATATACATGTGAGTGGTTTTTTTGTTGCCCATAAAAAGCTTTGAGCTCGTCCCACAGTTCTTTGGATGTTTCACAGCTTTGGAGAAATAAATCTGTGATTTGTTGCTCCATAGACCCATATAGGAGAGCCATTACTGTATGGTCTTCTTTTTGCCATTTTCGGATTTGGATTTTCTCGGCTTCTGTTGGTTTTTCTGAATTTCCTGGTTTTGGTTTTTCGTGATCTCCTGTGATGAAATCGATTTTATCTCGGCCACTTAAAGAGATGGTTACTGATTTTGCCCAAGACAGATAATTCAATCCGTTGAGCAATGTCGGAGTTAACTTCGATGGGTTGGTAGCTTCACTGATTTGCTGCCCCCATTGATCCATTTTGACGCTTGCTTAATTGGTGAATTTCTGTTTCGGTTTATGAAGTTACCAGTTTTACTGGTAATTATAGTTCTCGGGTTATCGGGTTATCGGGTTATTTATCAGAAGGCTCTGATACCATGTTGATTTTATGAATTCTGAGGAGATTGTTTTTATTGATTGAAAAGTTATGAATTTTACAAGTCTTCTATTCTCTATTTATACCACGGTACCAACGGTCCATTAATATTACCGTTGGTACTTTACTGTTCACAGTACCGTAGGTACTCTACTGTTCACAGTACCCACAGTAGCCCTTATCTCTGATTTAATCCTAGCCCTCTATCCCTCTATTCTAGATCAATGATGATAATACAATCTGAGATCATGACTCTATATTTTTAACAATGCATGAATATCTGTCAAAAAACAAGTAAAATAACACTAGAAATTAAACAAAGCAATTACATAATAAGTACTAAATAAAAGCATCTTTTTTTTTTCCTGGAGCCTCTGGATGCGGCGTGGATGGGATGGTGGATGGCCTCTCGGGCTGCGACGGGGTTCAAAAAATGGTGGCCATGACCAATTTCTCTTAATTTTGGGAGGTGTGTGACTGCTTGATCACCAGAGGTTCCTCCTCTTCGCCTCAATCTATATTGCTCTTCGAATCCTGTAGGGAATTCAAGGATTTTGATTTCCACCCATACCCCATCTGGCCATACTACCCAATCGATATGTTCTTCTCGTAGCAAATCAGTTAAAGGCTTAGGCTGATCATTAGAAACCATAAGAAATGATGATGAATTGATTTGCTTGAAAAAGGTTGAATCAATGAATATATCTAAGGAGATAAAACATCTATAAATGAGACCTTTCGTGTTCTACTTCTGACATGATTCAATTGATAAAAAAATCAATAAAAATTTAAATACTCAAATCTAACACGTTAAAACATATAAACCGTATATGATCATAAGTTCTACACGGTTCGGATCGATTGTTAGGACTTTCAAACCAAAAATTTTGAGTCCATAGCACGGATCAATATGCGCTATGCATAGTACCATAGCCTTACTCTTTAATAAATTTAAACTCTAAACCCTAAACCCTATATTTAAAATGCTTGAGGGATTTTAGGGTAAAAGAAATTATTAGATTTGAACTCTAAACTCTAAAATTAATGAGGCATGTAAGGTTTGTAATAACGACTTACAAGCCCAATAATTGGCATTGCAAGTGAAGACTAACAACTTGCTTGTACAAATTGAAAGTCAACTGTCAATCCAACTGTCCACAAGTCCAGAACTATACATGGCACTTATTCTGAAGTTTTGTTTTGAAGTTCATTACTGTTTTGAGCTCTAATTATTGTTTAATTTAATAGTTTAATTTAGGTATAATCGGTGGTATACCCATCAAAACTTTTGAATTTGAATATTTGCCCATATCCCATTCAAAAATTACCTCAAATTTGAATAGGATATGGGCAAATATCCAAATTCAAAAGTTTTGATGGGTATACCACCGATTCCCCCTTTAATTTATCGAGTCTGGTTACTGTATAAATGATAATAATTCAATCAAAATATAAAGAGTCCAAATTATGGTATCTCATATTTGAATGGTTGATTCATCCCGTTCAATATTATTTGTACTTCAAAATCTTATAGAACAATAAATATTATTATTTTAATTAGTTTTACTACATTTTCGAATTTAAAATAAATGGACCTCAAATAATACAAAAAATGACATTGTTTGCATATAAAAAAAGACTCATATTTTTAAAAACAATTAGAAAATAGTAAAAGAGAATTAAAAATGTTATAAACCAAATTCTATATGGTTTATGTGGATGTTCATTCATCTTCACCCCCACTACTCATTTATTCTCATTACTCACACTACCCCTTTATTTGTGGAATTAATTAATATGACTTTTCATGTTCAATTTCTAGAATATAAATAGAGAAGACACGCAAAAGATCGAAGAGAATAAATATTCTGCTATTCTCTATATTTCTCTTGTTATTTCTTTTACTTTTGTTGTAACTTTATTCAATTTTACAAAAAAAATTATAAAATTTGATATTGTAAAATATTTTGATACATAGAACAGATGGAGCGATTTCGATCCACCATATATCCGCACACAAAATATAATAATTTAAGTGATTTATATTTCAGTCTAAATACAAATACAAATGTCTTTATAAGAGCTTTATCGCCAACATTGATATATTTTTTTTTTTTTGAAAAAAGGCATATGAGCCCGTTTCATATAAGAAACATAACGGTAACTTACAAGTACGTCCATAGTATCATGTCCCAAGACTTAGAAAATAACCACAAATTCTAACAAAGAGCAAAAGACATAAGCTCTACGTTTGAGAATCCACCAAAACACTGTGATAGAAAAGAACACATAAGCTAAGCCACCTGTCAAAATGGGGCTAAAGGAAACTAAGTCTAGATACGGATGTGTGCAAAAAGGAGTGCACGTCATATCATCAATCTGCTGGCGTGCCAGCTTCCCCTCCTATGTGCTGAGACGGCCCTATCCCTGGCTGATACACCACCATTTGCAAGTCACTGGGATCCCACACGCTCAAAGGAATAGCATCTAACTCTGCCGGCAACCACTGACCTGCTGCCACCTTAAGTTTCTTGTCCATATGCCCTGTCCAATATTCAAACACAGAAATGATGAGAAAAATAATAGATCGTGTAGTTTTACAAGGGGAATTTTGAAAAATAACCGAGTTTCTATATTTCCACAAGGTCCAACATACAGCACTGAATATCACTAAGAAGGCAATGTGCTGCTCTTTGGATAATGTACCTGCAAAATCAAAAATATCAGAGCAAGTGTGCCATTGGGAGTACATTTGTTGACAATTACCTAGCCAATACCAGATTTGTTGAGCCACTGTACATGTAAGAAAAAGATGGTTCACCGTTTCTTTTTTAGTGCAAAATTGACATTGTAAATCACCTTGCCACTTATGCAAATTGTTTTTAGTTAGTATTCTATTGTGCATGACTAACCACATAAATATCCTAATTTTTGGTGGAAGAGGTAGCTCCCACCAAATAGCAAATCTATTTTTACTAATTCCTCTAAAATTAATGATGTGATATAAAGATTTAACCGAAAACAATCCTGAAGATTCCCATCTCCAAGCAATTTTGTCTATATAGTGTGTAAAACTACAAGAACTAATGAGGCTCAATATCTGATGCCATTCTACAAGTAAAACACCACTTAATTGTCTTCTAAAATGCAATCTAGATCCTTGTGAGTTAATTACCGAACTAATAGTAATCTGAGGAGTTGAGCATAACTTGTAAAGTTGGGGATATTTCGTAGCTAAACTACAATTACCTATCCATATTGTATGCTAGAAGGATAACGATGAGTTAATACCTGGTTCAAATGTAACACTTATTTTCCCTAAATTTTCTAACTGCATAACGGCTTTCCAAAAAGATGAAAAGGGTATGTAGTTTGTAAGATAATAGTTATGTTGAATGACAAGTTTCCATAAACCTTGATAACTATTATCCTGAAACTTCCACCACCATTTTAGTAACAATGCTATATTCATATTATGCAAATCGAGAATCCCTAATCCACCATGATCTTTATCTAAACAAGATCTAGTCCAATTAACTAGAGTGTATCGTTTCCTACTCCTATCTGAACCTTGCCAAAGAAATCTATTTCTAATAGAATTAATTCTTCTAATTATAGTCTTAGGAGCCTTATACACTGATAATGTATATAAGGGTATAGAAGATAAAACAGAGTTTAAAAGAGTAAGTCTACCACCTATTGAAAGGAGTTGGCCTTTCCAATTTTGTAACCTATTCTCAATCTTATCAACTAGGAATTGCCAATCGTCCATACTTAATTTGTGATTATGAAGTGGTAAGCCTAGATATTTGAATGGGAATGTTCCTACTTTACATTGGAAAGTATCAGCAAAATGTACCCCATCAGAGTGTATTGGATATAATTCAGTTTTTTGTAAATTCATTGTAATGCCAGAGAGTGCTTCAAAGCTTTTCATACCCCACCATGCGGATGACACATTTTGATGAGAAGCATGTAAAAAGAGTATTGATATATCGAGCTGGAAATTAGTTAGGTAAAAAAAAAAAGCTTTGATAAAAATTCTCTTTTGCTTTATTAATTCTTAAATTTTACATCTATTAATCAAGGTCAACGGTCTATTCGTGTCCCAAAATCACAATGCATGAATTCTCTTTTAGTTTCCTCTTTCCTCTGTTGACCGCATCTCTGGGGTCAATTTTTTATTTCAGCACAGCTTTAACCATTTATTAAGTAGAACATGGTTCAAAAAATCGGCCGATTCCGAGTCAAATCGGCCGATTCAACTCGGAATCGGACGGGACCGGGCCGAGTTTACCCGATTCCGGTGTCTGTGCGAGTTTCTAAGAAAAACTCGGATGAACAGTGCCGAATCGGCCGAGTTTCCGATTTTTCCCGCCGAGTCAGCCGAGTCAAGCCGATTTGAGCCGATTTCATTTCAAAAAATTCCGATTTTTCCCGTCGCAGTCGCTTCCTGTTTCTTGCGCGAACGGGAGAGAAGGGAAAAAGAGAAGGAAGACAGGTGCGTGGGGTCCACTGTCGGTGAAACACGGGAAGAGAGGAAGAGAGGTGCCGGACCCAAAATTTCGCTTCCTGTTTCTTGCGCGAACGGGAGAGAAGGGAAAAAGAGAAGGAAGAGAGGTGTGTGGGGTCCACTGTCAGTGAAACACGGGAAGAGAGGAAGAGAGGTGCCGGACCCAAAATTTGTATTCAAATGGTTTAAATAATCTCTTCCTTTCATCAATTGAAAGAGAGGATTAGAGGAAGGAATCTTCCGAGGCAGCGACAGGGGAAATAGGTCATTGGGAAAATTTTACTGAAAGGCCCTCATTTATTAATTTATCACAAAAAAGTCCAAATTTATCACAAAAAAGTCCAAATGTTTGTAATATATTATATAATTAGTGGATTATTGAGTATAATATTGTCTTAATTAACATAGTTTTTTTGCAAATTATTTTTATCAATTTTTTCCTACTTTTTAGCTACAAAACAAGGCTTCTGCCAAAAAAACCCGAGTTACCGATCCGATTCTTCCGATTCTGGCCGATTCATCCGATTCGGATTCCACGGTCAAAAATCCGATTCCGATTCCGATTCCGATTTTTTGAACCATGAGTAGAACTGCAGAAGGATAGACATTTCACCCAATTCAAGAAAACTATATAAACCCTGGTACTCCCAACAGTATGATTATGAAACTTCAAAATAAACCAATACACGAAACATACCGACAATATACCCTTTATCATATCCACTTTTCACTCCAAAATGCACCCCTTGATCGAAGGGACATCAGCCGCAGCAGCAGAGTACATGGAGAGCAGGCAAAGAACACAGATCGAAGAGATATCAGCCACAGAGGACTGGAAGATCGAAGAGGCATCAGCCGCAGAGGACCGGCAGATAGAAGAGACATCACCCGCAAAGGAGCCGCAGATAGAAGAGACATCAGCCACACAGCACACAGAGAGCAGAGAAAGAACCCAATGGCCAAGAAATTCTATTTTCTTTGCCCCAGACCACATCTTTTCCGGTCGAGAATCTAATTTTGAGCCCAAGTTAGTTTCTGTTGGCCCGTACTACCATGGGCACCAAAATTACCAACACACAGAATATTTAAAACTCCGATGCTTCGGAGAACTTTGGCAGAAGCTGGATAGGGAGCAGAACCAACCAAGAACTTTGGAAGCAGGCATCCCACACCGCCGATACCGGTCCCTCTATAATGTGCCTGTCGAGCCATCTACGCAGGGGGAAAGGGGCATCGATGAAGTGCCTGTCGAGCGATTTAGGTTGTCTGAAATGAGAGCTCGTGCTTACTATAAAAATGAGGTTCATCGTAGCTCCAGTGATTTTACTAGGATGCTATTTCTTGACAGTTGCTTTATTATCCGAACAATTCTCTATCTATCTCAAAAGGTAGAGGAGTTCATGGCTTTCCTAGATGTGGACATTAAAGATGTAAGATCTGACTTGCTTCTGTTGGAAAATCAAATT
The DNA here is from genome assembly GCA_025461045.1 of Carex parvula. Lineage (NCBI taxonomy): Eukaryota > Viridiplantae > Streptophyta > Magnoliopsida > Poales > Cyperaceae > Carex > Carex parvula. The sequence continues at coordinate 779,579 of JAJGRW010000697.1, forward strand.
CCCCTCTTTTTTATCAAGGAGGTATATGAATATCTTTTTCCCCCTAGTTTCTACCCAAGATTCCCCTCCTTTAACGATGCCCTTGAACCATTCATATGCTTCGATATGCCATGGAGAATCAATCATGATGCCATTTCTAGCCAAGCAGTTCATTTGCTTCACCTTTATTGGAGATGCTCCTTGCCACCTTGGATGTACAGGGAATTTTCTGAGCTGGAAAGAGATCTTTCAGAGCAGGACACACATCGTTCTGAGCAGGAGCATCCCACCTTGTTAGAAATCAATGAATTCTCAAATACTACACCAATGGTGATAGCGAATGCAACTGAACTTCAAAAGATGGCAGGTATAGAATTTGAGAGATTTAAAGATAAAGGTCATTTGGATGTTATTTTTTCCAATGGTATCATGCAGATGCCACGCCTGAAGATAGACTCAAGGCAGATGATCTTATTTGTAAATGTCATTGCCTTCGAGAACTGCATCTTACCCACCTGGCGAATTTTTAGCTGCTACATAAAACTGATGGATGCACTCATCGATTCAGAAAAGGATGTGCAGTTACTTCAGAATTGCGGCATTATCTATAACACACTGAGGAGCCATGAGATGGCCGCCACTTTCTTCAATGAAATTGGTAACACATGTTTCACCGACAACAGTACAAATCCTTTCTCCGGGTTGTACAAGGATGTGCAGAAATACTACGACTCACCTCGGCACCGTAGATTGGCGAGCTTGCGACAGAACTACTGCAGTAGTCCATGGGCGGGCATCTCGGTCATCGCAGGTGTGACCCTGCTAATTCTTTCTGCATTTCAGACATACTACACTATCTATGGATATTACAAACCAAATAATTAATTAGCTGTTATTTTCAATTCATTTACTATTTGCAATCTTGTTCTCTTAATAAGCCCGTAACATTGTTAATTTTATTTTGTTTTTCTGTTTTCGTTTTGTTTGGTTTGCTCTTGTATCCAAGTTTGTCCTCTAGCTAGATATTTGCTTCCCAATGTACCACAATTAATGATGTTTAGCATTTGGAGTTGAAATTGCAATTAATGTACTCTGTTGGCACTTTGCTCCCTCTCTGATTTATTTATATGTAGCCCTCATTGTACATTGTTGTCTTGTGCTATTGGATATCTAAGCTTACAGCACTTTACATATTGTGCTGGTTTTAGTTTTAAAGAAGTCAATTATCTTAAAAATAATTAATTAAATAATTAAATAAAGAATTAAATAAATAAAACTAATTCAGAAGAAACAATGTTAAGTTTTAATAAGATATCGAATATAATGTTATTTTCATAGGAAATTTAATTATTTGAACATTTAAGAGTTCAAAAAAATGTTATTTAGTGTCTCAAAATTTCAGTTGAAATTTCTGAGGAATGTATTTTTATTTTATTCCAAACAGAAACGGCCCACCATGCAAACAATCAACATTCTAAAATTAAAAACATTCTAAAATTAAGTAAAATTAAAAACATTCTGAGGAATGTATTTTTACTAACAGCCGTTCCTGATGTGTGTATATCAGGGACGGTTACTTAGCTAATGTCCGATCTTAATATTTGTATATCAGTAACACCATATCAGGATCGGTTGAATTTGTTTAACCGATACCTATAATGTTATATTAAGATCAGTTATTTATATGTCCGATCCTGATACCTCACCAGGCCTTCACCTCTCCCAGTAAACGAATTTTTTAGTTTGTAAGCTAGGTTTTGGCGATCTTAGCTCTCTTTAGGCGATTCTTTCTCCACTCGATGATTTATCTCGGTGATTTATCTCTATTAATAGGTAGAAGTTTGTAGGAGCTTACTCTGTGGTGTATTTTAGTGGTATTTCTTCTATTTATCGCTAATTTGCATGTGGGGTGCTAATTGCATATGCATATTAAGTGGTGTGCTACTTGACCCACATAAACAATTTGAAGGTCCCCAATTGCATATGCATATTAATTGGTATGCTAATTGCATCCCTGAATTGAATTTATAGTATAATTAATTATTCTGACTTATGTTTGTATATTATTATCCCTAATTACATGTATATATATAGGAACTGCCAACAACAGTTTTGCCGCCAAGACTCCCAAAATTTGATAACCTGAAGGTTGTCACTGTTTCCACTTGTACGTATTCTTTTTTACAAATGGAAACTTGGATCATAAAGAGTTGTCCAAATTTGACAAGGCTCACAATAGTACAACATGAGAATTGTGTAAGTATATATTTTTCCAACTTAATATATAGCTTTCATCATTTAATTAATTGCTATAAGTTAAAGTAAAGATATATATAGTTATCAATTGATTAATTGTTAATTTGTTGCAGTACTATTATGCTCTGCCAGTTAAGGGTACAGTTTTACATCCAACATTCCCGGGGCCATCGGTTCAAGCATCTCCAAGAGGAAATCTTGAGATTGTTGAGGTCAAGTACTGGAGGTTTGATGTCATGGTGTGGCGAGTGGTGAGATATCTGATGCTTGGTATAGGAGAATTACAAAATTTTAGGAACTATTGTATAATGAATGGTTATTGCGATCATAGATATAGAACATATAACGGAGGAACGGATAGTTATAGTGAGTGGGATATGGAAGTTGCAGAATTGGAAGCTCCAGGACTCGATACTGTATATGTCGAGAAGAGTTTGCTATTATATTAGATATGTTCAGGAATATATTTTGTATGGATACATGTTGTGTATTTTGTGTATGGATGTTGTACATGTATTTTGTGTTTGCATGAGTTAATGTTGCAAGAATATTAAATATTTCCAGTCTATATATATGTTCATGAATGTTATGTAGAATTAATATTTCTTGAATTTTGGATGGGTACGTGTAAATATATGTTCTATTATTTTTGAAATTATGACAATTAATGTTGAATGATGAATCTTAATTAATTACATTTTTTGTGCATGCAATGTGTTATTGTTCTGTTAATGATTATAACACAAAAAATATTAGGAGCAAGTTAATCTGTAGTTAATTTTCTTTTGAGTTGGTATCATGTATGTTATTAAATAATTATCTCATTAATTATAATTGCACTATATGTATATCTAAACTTAATTAATAATCCCTTTAGAACATCCCCATCGATTGAAAAAATGACCAGAGTTGGTATTGATCAAACTAATAGTGACGGCTCATCTACATCACGGATGGTAAAGATCACCACATCTACACCATCGGTACAATAACCCAACCGATATCGCAGAGACACTCAAAACCAATGGTTGGATGTAAAAAACAGATGGCAAAGGAGGGGTCCATCAACGCCATCGGTTGGTTCAAAGCCACCCGATGGTAAAAAGTTCGAATTAATTACAGCGCTGCCCCTAGTTACATACACCATCCGTGCGGAATGACACCCGATGGTAAAGGGGCGATAGTAAATGTGTTTTTTGTATTAGTGGTTAAGTCAATTTTTGGTCCCCACTAATGTAAAGTTCTCCAAAATATTATATCTTGTCTTTATGTTAATCATTTTTTAGTTAAACAAGTGACAAAATTGTTAGACAGAAAAAAGTCATAATGTTTAGGGACCAAAATCAGAACTTTCAAACTTTGGTAATAAAATGGGAGATCAAAGTTGCTATATGTTAGAACTTAGAACTTAGATTAGAACCATGCTTGTATTTTACTTTATTTTTTAAATTAAAAATATCCAGTCTTCCTTAATTAAGTATATGCACATAAAGAGATGCTCCGAGGATATTTTAGTGGAACGGCAGGTACAATAGAGGTTGAAAGAAGTGGGGGTGCCTCAAACAGGCTTTCCTGAGCAGAGTAAAACCCGAAACCCGATATTGCAACTTATATGGGAAAGCTCAATGTACCATATTGATGACCTCCCTTTTAACACGAGATTTGCCAGATGTATATACACAATTCGCAAGGTAATTAGAAGGGAATGAAAGCTGTATCTTTCTCTGGTCGAAGTTCTATTATCGATCTATTTCTTTTTTTGAGAAACTCGACAGTGGCTATCAAGTGGTACAGAAATGTAAAGGTTTATACATCATACAACATTGAAATTAAATACTGAAAATTAAAATTAGCAGTATCTACTCCACAGCAATCCTTTCTGTACCACACTCTCTGCTAGAGTCCAGTACCAATTTCCCATTGCATGCACCATGTGAAAACCGATCTTATTGTTAATAGAAATAAAAAAAAATTGAATTTAGGACCCTCTCGAGAGCGTTTTTGTAGAAATTCACTATTACTTCTGTCCACAGTGCATTTGGTTCATTGTACAAGCGCCACACACATTCCTTCCCATTTTCTATGGATACAAACCATGGACGTTGTAATTAGCGAGATCGAAGATCGTGGTCTCATTTCTTCCCCACAAAAAGACCCTTCGTATCTTATCAATTCTGTTTATTATCCATTGTGGAAGTGGAAAACAAGCCATGAATTAAATTGGTATTGCCGAGAGCACGGAATTAATCAATTGAAGCCTACCGCCCCTTGAAATTATTTTTCCTTTCCAGTGGCAGTACCCCTCAAGTTTGGTACTAAAAGTATATATCAAATTTGAGATAAAGTATATATCAAACTTAGATAAAGTATATATCAAATTTGAGAAAATTTTGAAATTTAACTGAGCATAAAAAATCACTAAAACTTAACCATTAAAAATTGTAAGTTTTATAATGAAATTATTTACTGTATTCATAGAAATTTACTAGAATTGTAAATAGTTTTTGTTATATATCCTTTATAGTTAAAAAAAACAAGCAGTGAGCATTAGAGCCTTTCTCTACATATAATTTCTAAATATAGTTGTACGGTTCACTAATTAGTAATTATTGAATAAAAAAAACTATATTGAAATTTCTTCTTTTCTTGCAGATGGTTTTACCCTCATTTTCATCACAAAGACTGTTTAAATAAAAAAGATATAAAAAATTAAAGATGTATCAATCTCAAGTATACAAAACTGAATATTGTTAAAAAATATACTGAAAAATCTTAAAGGATGTTTTCTCGCTTTTACTTGAAGATCATATTTGCCAAAAGTCAATTTTTGTTTGAAAAGTAATTTGGCTTGTCATAAAAAAATTTACTCCTTGCTCACGACACGCCTAAACATGCCTTATCAAGCTGTGCCCTACGTGTCAGTATCCATGTTGTGCCCGTTGACGGTATTATGCTGCACCGGCATGGAACCACACTGCATGTGTTCCGAACATGTCTGAATGTGGCACGCAGAAAAGCAACACGGCACATATCCAATTGCCTAATGAGGACCACTCGTTAATTAGTTCTCTGGCTAGTGGTCTATCGATTTTCTCACATTCTCGAAATTTATGACGCATTGGAAAGCTCCTTCGACCACCTCCCCTAAGCCGGATGAGGGGAAGGATTGGGTCCACTGGGAATTTGGCCTGGCCCTACCTGCCAGTCAGCCGACGCCTTGCTGGTACAGGTTTTGTATTCTAAATGACAGCAATGCACGGTTCTTCAGTCTTATTTCTATGACAGTACAAATTTCATCCATGTGGCATCTGACTCCGGTGACAGAGATGCCAAGAGAAAAACGCAAGGTGGCATGACATGAGAGGGGTTGGAAAAATGTTGTAAAGGGAACTGTGCAGTTTAAGATCGCTGTTTATTCTTTTAGATTTAATAAAAGATAGTTATGTAAAGCTTTGAGAAATAAAATCAAACTTGTTGCTAAATCGTTTTATGTAGCCTCCAGCATTTAATTTTTTTAAAAACATACTGTTGTTTAAAGATGTTTAAACAGCGGTTAAATTGGTTATCCCGTTAAGTGGCACCATACCTTAAATGCCTGCAATAATATTTATCAAAAGCCTATTGATCTGTATGTTAAATGTGTATAAATGTACATGTTTCCTTCTACATTTCTGTTACCAAGTATCATTAATTTCTCGAAACAGCTTCCAGTACGTACAGTGCTCTTATGTAGTTCTCTAACCTGTATATTCACATGTCAGTATAGTAATAAACAACTAATTTCCTATTAATTAGTATATGCACATTTTAGCATTTCGCATGTAAAAGCAGTCCATCTGCAAAATTATTAATTCGCCCTTATCATTTCAACAGAAGTATCCTGACATAGCATCTCGAAAAAGAGCCTAACTTGTAAAATACTAATTATCAACGAATGTTGGATTATGAAAGAACCTAGTACAAAATATCTTATCTGTATAAAGTTTGAAATGGTGAATTAAGGATTTCATAGATAGTTTCATTCCAGATCTTGATGCAGGACATAGCTTACGATCATCAGGTTGGGGGTTGCGGTTCAAATAAAAGATTAACTCTGTAATAAAAAATAATTTGAATATATAGAGTTATTAGAATTTATAATAGTAAATATGTAATTATATAATTTATAGAAAAAAATACGTAATTTTATATTTAAAAAAAATATATGAAATTGTGTCTTAAATAATATTCTTCAAACACAATACTGCATGGTTGAGCTCATTTTCGTACCCGCCTCCCTTCCTTACACACTCTCTTGAAAATTGCTCGGAGCCGTGTACGATGCATGTACCGTGTATAATTAGTGTTTCTGTAGTAGTGTCAAAGTACTAAATTGAATGTTTTGATTTTTCTTTTCATTTGTATTTCTTGACACATAACAGGTTAATTTTATTCAGCGGCCTCTATTTCCAGTGGAGGTCAGAATGAAGCATTTCTCTTTGGGTTGAATTATTGTGAGGGTTAGAAATTTATGATAAATGTTATTAAATTACTTGTACCAATACTCATCAGAAACATATCATCTATTCAATACTAAAATCAGTATACTATAAAGGAAGCAAAATATACGATGAAAGAAACATATATAGCTCCAAAATCACATTCTAGCTCCAAAAACGAGTGAAGCAAAATTTGCTTATGAATAATTGAATGTTTTTGAGGACTATTGAAAACTGGCTCCTCTGTTTTGTTATATATGAATGTCTTATTGCTCTTCAATCTCTATCTTCCAGCTCAGCGTTAATATGGGACGAGATTTTTCAACACAATGTCAGCATCACTGTTGAAAACTAGCTTCTCTATGTTTGGTTATATATGAAGGTTAGAGTCAATAATTAGGTGCTGCCATTAGATTTGAGCTGTTCAAGGTCCTACATATCACTCTCCAACCTCTATCTTCTACTCAGCACCACAAATTGGATGAGAGGTTTGCCATCACAGCTTCAGCTTGGTGGGGCCGAGTGGACCTGTCCCGCAATTATTGAGGAGGAATAATTAAATTTATAATGAAAGAAATTTACAGTTGGGATCAGAGAATAATAACAGATTTATTTCCCTTCTTGACGAAACTTGTTGAGGACATTTTTCGCGACATATTGATGTATGTATATATATGTATATTGGAAATTGCTAATATGCTACGTGTAGCATAGAGGGCCTCCGTGCTACGGCTCAATATTTGAGTTTTCAAAATCTGAACGGTCGATCGAACCGTTCAACATGATTTCCATATGAATATGTACTTGCAAACCAAATTTTATATTTTTTAGAATTTTTTTTAGATAGGTAGAAAATCACTTGATCTGAAAATTCTGTATCATTCAGATCAAGTGTTTCTCTACCTATCTAAAAAAATAGTAATAAAATTCTAAAAAATGTAAAATTTGGTTTGCAAGTACATATTCATATGGAGATCATGTTGAAAGGTTCGGATCGACCGTTAGGATTTTAAAAACTCAAATATTGAGCCGTAGCACCGTAACCAACTCCATGTATATATGTATATATGTATATATGTATATATATATAGAGGTTGGCTACCAATTAGTTTTTGCAATTTTAAAGTGCAAATAGTTGATTTGAAGTGCTCAACGTGTTCTCCATATTAAAATGTGCTTGGAGACCAAATTTGACATTTTTTTTTAATTTTCTTACTATTTTTTATGAATTTTTGAAAATCACTATTTTTCATAATAAAAAATAAATAAATAAAATAGAAAAACAGTGATTTTAAAAAATCCATAGAAAATAGTAAAAAAATTCCAAAAAAATGTAAAATTTGGTCTACAAGTACATTTTAATATGGAGAACACGTTGAGCACTTTAGATCGACAATTTGAACTTTAAAAATCGCAAAAACAAATTGGTAATACGAATGCCTTCGTCATACCACTTTGATCTTAGCCAACCTATATATATATATATATATATGAAGTGTCTACGGTGCTACGCATAGCATAGAGGCCTCCGTGCTACGGCTCAATTTTTGAGTTTTCAAAATCCTGACGGTCGATCCGAACCGTTCAACGTGATCTCCATATGAATATGTACTTGCAAACCAAATTTTACATTGTTTAGAATTTTTTTACTATTTATTAAGCCACTTTGAAAAAACAGTAATTTGTACACAACAGTAAAATCTTCTGGACCATTAGATCAGCAATTTTCAAAGTGACTTAATAAATAGTAAATAAATTCTAAAAAATGTAAAATTTGGTTTGCAAGTACATATTCATATGGAGATCATGTTGAATGGTTCGGATCGACCGTTAGGATTTTAAAAACTAAAAAATTGAGCCGTAGCACTGAGGGCCTCTATGCTACGCGTAGCATATTAGCCAGATTCTATATATATATATAGAGTAATGTTTTGGTACTATGCATGGTGTGGATCAGCCTATTTATGGATCAATATCTGCGTTTTCAAAATCGAAACAATTGATCTGAACTGTTTGTTGTACTTTTATATCAAGTAAATTTTCTTTCTATCTAATTAAGAAATTGTAAAAGAATATAAAATTTAATTTACAAGTATATTGTTATATAAAGATCAAGTTCAACATTTTACTAATTATTTAAACTTTAAAATTAGAACTATTGATCCATAGTACGGGCCATACTCCATTTTCACATGCTCATATCTTTCTAAAACGCAATATTAGAAAATTAATCGGGAATAGTTACTTGAAATGTTCTTTTTATTTATTTATAATCCCTGTAAAAGATCTAAAATTGAAGAACCTTCGTCCTCTTTGAATGATTAAAGGACATGGTGACAAATTAGTGTTCATAACCTTTGCCTCCTCTCAAAAAAAAACGCGTTGAAATTGTCAACAAAATCTCTCTTTTAGAAATCTAACTGATAAAAAAATAATATAAATGAAGAAATTAAAAAAATACTTATTAAAAATTAGTGGTGGAGATCATCTACATGTCGTCAGAATTATTCCCTCGATGTGGTGACATGACATGTTAGTTTAATAACCAAAATTGCGGAATTTTTTTACAAATCATAATTAGAAAAATGAAATCTAGAGAACCAACATGATGTTTTTTTTTTTTTTTTATTTACAAAAACCATAAGTACCGAATAGGCTATTTGGTACCTCCCATTTATTTTCAAGGGGTACCAAATAGGCTATTCGATAACATGAAAAACCACACAGTTAATGGAGAAAAAAGTTGTGGCATGGGGTAATAGACTATTCGGTACCCCTTAAAAATAAATGGGAGGTACCGAATAGCCTATTCGGTACTTATGGTTAGAAAGACATTTTTGACGACATATATATATATATATATATATATCTATGAGTTCGGCTACTATACCACTAGTGTCATTCCAAACTAAATAACACCACATCTTAAACCATTAGATATATTTTAATATTCGTACCAGATACTAGTGTCATTCCAGCGCTTTATCTTGTACACGAATATTAAAGTAAATATATGGTTTAAGATGTAGTGTTATTAAGTTTGAAATAACACTAGTGGTATAGTAGCCGGACTCTATATCTATATATATATATATATATATAGAGTATAACTAAGGCGCTTCATCTAGTATTTCAACAATATTCTTCCGGTCTCCAAAACCTATCGAATTGGCTTCAAATGACAAATTCAAATTGTTCAAACTAATCTCCTTAACGAGAGCTTCGTTTCCATATAAAAACTTTTAATTTTTGAATTTATTTACTGTTCAAACCAATCTCCTTGAAAATTAATTCATATGACTTAACTTTCTCTGAATTTCTTTTGCAATTCGTGGCTCACTGTTAGACCTTTATTTCAGAAAAAAAAAATTCAATAATGCAAGGGCTCTGTTGAAAAGTAGCATTTTTATTTTCTTATGCATGAAGGTTCAAGGTTATGTACGCACAAAAATTAGAAGGTCATGTTCCAGCTCCAACGTTAACGTCAGCTTAGTTGGGGGTGGACCCATCCCGCACTTGTGGAAACACAATTAAATGCACCTCAATCAACACACAACTCTATTAATTAATTAATCTTAATTAACAATGCATGAAGCAGTCGGCCAATTCAGACCTTTCATTTATATAACACGTTCCTGCGAGCTTCTTTCTGCTATACTGCACAACAACTCTAATACTGTGCTATATTCACAAAACAGTTCGTCCAGGTACCACCCAAAATATATATCCACTTTCAAATTTCTATAATACAACAGTGAAGAATTAAGCTGGAAGAACTTCCACTCCTCTAATGATATATCCAACAGTACCAATAGTAGAACCATCCTTGTTCTTTTGCTTTGTAATTAAGACTGATAAAAGAAGTATATTTTTAACACAATTTCATTTATATAATTGACTAGCCCTCCAACAATTCGGTAGCCATAATATAAATACAACGTACAACATAAACAAGCAACATATTTACATACATACAACAGAAAATTATATATATATATATAGCTATAATAAAAGACAAGCAACATCAATCGACATAAAACAATTATGTTTCATAACACAACCATATATGTAGTAAATCAGGTTGGTACCAAAGGTACGCAACCATCACAACAAACAAAGAAACGTCCAACAAACAATGATCTATTCCAGCAAACAAAGAAATACTAACATTAAGAGTTGTTATTGAGGTGTACAGCCTCTTCCAATAGATTTCTTAAAAAGAAGCGTCGTATCTCCAGTAGTTCGTTGGCCGTGTAGGGTGCTGAGGACATGAGGTACTGGATGTATACTTTAAAGTTTGAATTGGTATTTAGTTTCTAACCTAAATCATTTAATGTCAAAATTTTGAATTAGACAAATTGGGTGCCTATCGGAAACGCACAAGGTAAGTGTTGATTAGGTCCTACATGGCTCCGAAAACATGATATCCACATACCCACCTCTAAAATTGTATAAAAGATGAGTAGATGATGAGAAAGATTAAAAAAAAAAAAGAGCTGACATGTCCATTTTTTTTTTAAGAAAGACTTGATATGTTAGATATAAATATTATATATCAATATTTGTGTGCATATGTATCAACACTTGCGCACACCAATTGTAAATTCATTGGTGACTTCTTTAAAAAGTGGTGGTTATGATAAGATAGTTAGAGTGTGGTCTCATATAATTAGACTTTGGGCGGATATTGAGGAATTTTGCTAGGGGGACTATTATCACGTTCCTACTTTTTAAGTGAGGTGAAAGATACTCTAATAGACTAATAGATTTATTATTCAAAAAAACCTTGGTTGATATCTTACAATTACATGCAAGGTTTATTTATAACCTTGTAAGCCGTCTGTTTTGTCTCTAAGATTAGCGCTAGATAAATCACTGGATTAGATCGAAGCAATATTTGGTCTCCGTCATGACTTCATCTCTTTTTCTCTCCCAAGCAATCGGGTCCGGATTTCCCAAGTAACTCAAATTTACAGAGCTTTGTTCTAGAATCAGTTTAATTTGAGTGCTATTCATTGGCACCAATTTTTTTTTTTTTTTTTTTAAATAATTGATTTATTTAAAATTAATTAAAACGAGCACCATATGCAAAGTGCTCTAAGCTAGAAATACAATAGCACAAGACAACAAAGTGCAATGAGGGCTACATATAAATAAATCAGAGTGGGAACAAAGTGCCAACAGAGTACATAAATGATAATTTCACTTGGAATGCTTACATCATTGTGGTACATTGGGAAGCAATTATATAGAGGACAAATTAACTTGGATACAAGAGCAAACCAAACAAAATGAAACCAGAAAAAGAAAAAAAAATGAACAATATTACAGGCTTATTAAAAAAAATGAACAATATTACAGGCTTATTAATAGGTCCATTTGACTTAATAAAAGTACAACTCCATTTAACTTGGTGTCTCATCCTTAGAATGAACTGTCGTTGATACCTATCAGAAGAACAATTTATATTAAGAACAATGTTCAAATTGCTTTGATATTTTAATCGAATTTTTTTTTTTTTGCTTTCATATCACTAAGCATCACCAGAATACTAATAAACCACAAAATTAATTTAATTTCCGACATCAGCTTGACATATTAATATAATTTTCTGGTAAATGATGCCATTTTACGAATCAATATGTCAAGTCTTTTGATGAGCTTAACTTCAAAATCTATCATAATAACTTCAAGCAACAAATCCAAACCATTGAAACCGGTCTACTTCACGTGTGATGTGTTTACATGTCAAATTTATCAATTTTGGACTTCATTTAGTATAAAGTCAAGCGGTAAAAAAAAAAGTTTAATGCGTTCGTTTTTTATGGTGTTAATATTTTGAAGAATAAAATGCTTTAAAATTCGTTCTTTGAAAATCTGAATGGCCTCAATTTTTCACAAATCACTTCAAATTTTGAGATATTTAAGAAATGTTAAATCGAAAATAGATTAACGGTACAAATATGTGAGCAAAAAACGTGACAAAAGAAATCGGTTGTTCGGTTAATTTATACCAAGTTTTATATTTCCATTCACTATATATAATTAATAAGAGAAGGAATCTGTGTATGAAGAATATGCAAAATGCCAAACGCATCCAAACGAACCCACAAGTGTCTAGGCTAAGCTTTCATTAAGCATTCAGCTTTTCCATCATGGCAGATTGGTAGTACGTGCACATTAATGTATCTGAAACAATAAATAAATTAAATTAAACAAGGACTAGGATTTGTAGGATGATACACCTCTCTCTTTCCTCTTCTTCTTATCTTCAAAGAGTGAATACCGTCAATGTCAATTTAAGATATCACTGAAATTCGAAAGAAGCTTTGGGATGTGGTTTGGGCAGCGGGAGTCCGGGCTCTGTGGAGAGAGAGGAATAGAAGACTTTTCTTGAACATCCGAAAAGAGGTGCCCCGTATTATAAATGATATGGCAACATCTAGTTGCGGGCATAACTAGTTTAGAATTGCTGACTGATTGCGATTAGAGTTCGTGTCAAAATGTATAGAATAGGGAGGATTTATTTTTGTTAATTAGGAATCTTTGTAATTGAACCTTTTTTTATCAATATATGTGTTGGTGGTAAATTGCCACTGACCATAAAAAAAAAAAGATATCACCGAAATTAAGAGAAGCATAGAAGTATGATAATAACTCTTCTTCTCTTATCTTCAAAGAGTGAACACCGTAAATGTCAATTTAAGATATCAACGAAACCAAGAGAAGCATAGAAATATGAGAATACCTCATCTTCTTATCTTGAAAGGAAGCTATCCGTGGGCACTACCACGACGCATAACCATTTATTTTGATTCTCTCTCCTTCGTCGTTTTCCTCGCTATATGGTGTCCAGTGGTTCCTCAAAAGTGGTGCTTTCTTTCAATATCGGCCTGGAACAAGCCTAATCCGAACAAGGGTCCAACCCAACAACAGAGCCCATTTTATTAAACCCAAGAACTTTAAAGGTGTACGTAGTCATTAATTTGTCAGCAATTCAATTTACAGATGATACACCTCTCTCTGTCCTCCTTGATTTTAAAAAAAAAAATCAACTAATGACTACGTACGCATCTCTTAGTAAATTAAATTGAATAAACATACGCACGCATCTGTATTCGATTTACAATTTTTTTTTTTTTAATCAAGGAGGACACATAGAGGTATCATCCTACAAATTACAGTCCCTGTTTAATTCGTAGGTTTGTGGTCCATTATGCATAGCATCAACTAATCTAAGCCCTTGAGTTCTGATCTTCTTAAAGCCAAGAACATAGTCCTATATTAGTTGAAATAACGCTTCAGTGAATGAAGCCTGGTTGGGATATATTGTAACATATAGCACCTAGCAGATTTGAACACTATATATGTTTCACACTATGCTGCTACATGAATACAGATACGAACAATATTTTAATACAT